>JASDQU010754776.1:25723-35910 GCA_032191745.1 Picea mariana
GAACCACAAAGTGGGCCCAGGAAATAGACAGGCAGACACATGTCACCTATTGGAAGGAGTCAACACTCCACTGACCTCTCGCATCTCGGGGATTCGCGAGATAAGAGCACAAGAGTTCGACATTGAAACTCGTGAAGTCACAAGTAGCGAGAACGCGAGGAGAAAAGTCAACATTACTTCTCGGTATTTTGTGGAGGGAAGGTGCCAAGGTTGGACACTCGAACTTGCGAAGCGGCGAATAGTGAAAGGTGATAGTGCTTAGCCTAGTCGACAGTCGCATGAGGAGGGCGCTGACAGAGGAAGAGCCATACCCGTATCGGCATTTCGGGTATCACGAGATTGGAGGAGGAAGAGTCAGATTTTTGACTCACGAACTTGTGAGTTGCGAGTTACGATAAGCGCCTTTGGAATTTGGCCTTGGTCACAGCGTTGTGGTTGCACGAAGAAGTGGAGCTCATGCCTAGTGTTTTTTTCATAGGGGAGCTTCCGAAAGGACCTGTGGATCGATAATTTGTGATTCCAACAAGGAATCGGAAGAGTCGATTTGGCTCGAGAGAGAGATAAAGAACGATCTTGTGAGTGGATCTCAGCCCGAGGGTCGTTTGGTCTACGTCAAGTGGTATCAGAGCTTGACTCTGTTTGTATATTTCAGACAAGGAAAGTGAGAAAGAAATCTCAGCCATGCCACCGAGAAGAAGAGACAGACAAACACCCGATCCACCAGAGGATAGGGAGATGTCAAGAGAAAGGGGTAGGCAGGTGGCAAATACATCCATGGAAAGAGATATACATGACCTACGCACCAGAGTCGTGGACATGGAAATAAAATAGAGGTGCACAGCTGCTGTTGGAGATGTCAGTGAATCCAAAAGTGAAAATGAAGTTGGACATGAAAGAGAAGAAGTTACAGCAGAAGATGCAGCAAATGAATGCCTGATTAGGGTTGTTGCAAGAATGGGTGCTAGAGTAAAAATGGACATTCTGGTATATGAGAGAAATTTGGATGTTGAAGAGCTTCTAGAATGGATTAGAGCTCTGGACACATATTTTGACTATGAAGATGTCGAGGAAGACAAGAAAGTCAAACATGCTATCACAAGATTGAAAGGACATGCAGCATTGTGGTGGGATAAGCTACAAGCTGACAGATGTTGCAAAGGCAAGCAGAAAATCAAGAGTTGGGATAGGATGATTGCAAAGATGAAGGTGAAATTCATTCCCAGGGATTACCAAATTACTCTGTTTCGAAGAATGCAAAATTTGAGACAGAAGCTGATGTCAGTAAAGGAGTACACTGAAGAATTCTACAGGCTGAACATCAGGGCAGGTCATTGTGAAAGTGATGATGAAAAAGTTTCCAGATATATGAATGGTCTAAGATATGACATTCAGGATGAGGTGAGCATGATGACCATACGAACAGTGGAAGATGCTTATCAGATGGCTCTAAAGGCTGAAGAGAAGCTGAGCTGAAAACAAGGTCAAAGAGGCCGAGGCCAAATTCAAGCCAGAAGCAAATCAGTTGCCCAAGATAGAAATTAGAAACCCAAGGAAGAGTGGAAGAAACCTCAGACTCAAACTGAGAGAGGTGGAAGCTTGCAGAGAGGGAAGCATACCGAACAGAGAGGTCAGTATGCTGATGGAAACATTTTTCCTCGTACCAGAGGTAGAGGAAGAGGAAGAGGTGGAATAGTGAAATGTTTCACATGTGGAAAAAATGGACACAAGTCTTATGAATGTCTAGATAAGAAGAAAGAAGGTGGTGAAACTCACATTGCCGAAGCACAAAGGTGGAATGTTGAGGCAGAGGATGCTGAAGGTGGAAGATCGTTGATGATGCGAAAAGTTCTCTTAACGCCAGAGAAGGAGGTGGAGAGTTCGGTCCAAAGGAACAGACTTTTTCGGACCGCTTGCAAGACCAAAGACTGGGCATGCAAAGTCATCGTGGACAGTGGTAGCACAGATAATCTCGTTTCTACAGAGATGGTAGAAAAGCTGGAGTTGGAGACTATTGAACATCCAAGTCCATACAGAGTTTTATGGCTACAAAAAGGACATCAGGTAAATGTCACTAAACAATGTTTAGTTGAGTTTAAAATAGGAGGGTATAAAGATGAAATACTCTGTGATGTCATTCCCATGGATGTTTGTCATCTATTGCTAGGTAGACCATGGAAATATGACAGAAATGTGATTCATGATGGGAGGAAGAACACATACACCCTAGAGAAGAATGGTAGAACTCACATGTTGCTTCCAATCAAAGATAAGGAGGTGAAACCTGAAGTAAGCAACGTTGTACTTCTCATGAGTGGGAAGGAACTTCTTATAGAGGTCAAGAAGAAGGAAGAACCGCAATTCATTGTGGTCAGGAAGCCTAAAATTGTTTTAACCAGTACAAGGGTAGATGATTTACCGGAAGAGGTTCAGAAACTGTTGGAAGAGTTTGCTGACATAGTAGTGGATGAACTACCTCGTTCGTTGCCACCGATCAAAAGTGTGATTCATCATATTGATCTCATACCTGGAGCTAGTTTACCAAACAAAGCAGTGTACAGATTGACGCCGTAGGAGAATGAAGAAGTCAAAAGATAGGTCCAGGACTTAATGGACAAAGGGTTGGTTAGAGAAATCTTGAGTCTATGTGTTGTTCCAACAATGCTCAGTCCGAAGAAAGACGGAGGCTGGAGGATGTGTACTGACTCAAGAGAAATTAACAAGATAACCATCAGGTACAGATTTCCATTTCCAAGGATGGATTGCTTGAGTGGGGCCAATTTTTTTTCAAAGATTGATCTGAAAATTGGATATCACCAAATTCGTATGAGAGAAGGAGATGAATGGAAGACAGCCTTCAAGACTAATGAAGGGTTGTATGCATGTCTTGTTATGCCATTTGGCTTAACGAACGCGCCAATTACCTTCATGAGGTTGATGAATGAAGTCCTGAAGGATTTCATCAAAAAACTTGTCATAGTATACCTTGATGACATACTGATTTTCAGTAAAACAGAGGCAGAGCATCTGAACATTTGGCTACAGTGATGCAGAGGCTACAACAAGAGAAGCTACTAATAAATATGAAGAAATCCTCATTCATGAAGATAGAGCTCATTTATTTGGGGTTTGTTATTTCTGCAGATAAGTTGAGGATGGATCCAGATAAGTTGGAGGTAATTGAGAATTGGCCATCGCCAAAGAGTATATTTAAGTTGAGAAGTTTTCATGGATTGGCTAGTTTTTACCGGAAGTTCATCAGGAATTTCAGTGGAATTAGTGCACTGATGATGGACACAGTGAAGAAGAGACATGAGTCTTTTCACTGGATAGAAGAGGCGGAGAAAAGATTCAATTTGTTGAAAAGGAAAATCACGGAACAACCAATTTTGGTGTTACCAGATTTCAAAAAGAAATTTCAAGTATAATGTGATGCAAGTGGATTTGCAATAGGGGAATTCTTGAGCCAAGAAGACAGGCCGATAGCATACTTCAGCGAGAAGCTGAATGAAGAAAAAGTGAAATACTCCATGTATGATAAGGAGTTCTATGCTATTATTCAGGCATTGAAGAAATGGAGACACTATTTGATTCCTAAGGAATTTGTCTTATACAGTGACAATCATGCTTTGCAATTTGTGACTCAACAGGAGAAGTTGAACCAAAAGCATGCAAAATGGGTTGAATACATGCAGAAATTTACTTTTGTAACTAAGCATATTTCTGAAACTGCTAACAAAGTTGTTGATGATTTGAGCAGGAAATGTTTGTTGTTGCAGGAATTCAGAGTCAAAACACTGGGTTTTGATGACCTCAGGGACATGTACAGAGATGATCCAGATTTTAAGGAGGCGTATGAAGTAGCTGAGAATCCAATTCTCAGGGACAGGAGACAATGGACAGAATACATGATCCAGGAAGGATTACTATTTAAGGGTAATCAACTTTGTATTCCAAAATGCTCCATGAGGGAGAATTTGATGAAGGAGAAACACAGTGGAGGATTGGTCGGGCATTTCGGTCATGACAAGACGCTCTCAAAGTTAAACGAGTCATATTTTTGGCCAGGAATGAGAGAAGATGTCAAAATATTCGTGGACAGATGCAGAATGCAGGCTTTTATCAACCATTACCCATACCTGACAGGCCATGGGATGCAATAAGAATGGACTTCATATTGGGTTTGCCAAGAACACAAAGAGGGTTTTATTCAATCTTTGTGGTGGTGGATAGATTTTCTAAGATGGAACATTTTATACCGTGTCATAAAACCAGTGACGCAACTCACATTGCGAATCTGTTTTTCGAAGAAGTCATTCGACTTCACGGCTTACCAAGGAGCATAGTTTCGAATCAAGACACCAAGTTCGTGGGACACTTATGGAGAACCTTATGAAAAAATCTAGGGATGAACTTGTCATTCAGTTCAGCTTATCATCCTCAGACGGATGGACAGATAGAATTTGTGGACAGAAGTTTGGGAGACTTGCTGAGGAGCTTGGTGATAGAACACCACAGTCAGTGGGACAATATTCTTCCACATGCGAAATTTGCTTACAATGATTCAATCAACAGAAGCACAGGGCAGAGTCCATTCCAAATTTTTTATGGGATGCAGCTGAGAGGAGTTTCTGAACTGAGGGATTCATAACGGAATGAAATAAGGAGTGCTAGTGCAGAGGATTTTTCTGAAGCAATGAAGGAACTTCAAATCCAGGTGAAGGAGCGATTACAGAACTCGAGCCAAGAGTATAAATGCAGAGTAGATCAACATAGAAGACAACTTCAATTTGAGGTTGGTGATTTTATTCTGGCACATCTGAGAAAGGAAAGGTTCCCAAAGGGGACATATAACAAACTGAATATGAAGAAGATCGGACCATGTAAGGTCTTGAAGAAATTTGGGGAAAATGCTTATGAGATTGAATTACCCGATGGGATCGGAATTTCTCCGATATTTAATGTCTCAGATTTGTACCCATACAAAGCTAGAGCAGACAGTAAAAAAACATAGGTTCAGTGGACTAAACATATTCCAGTTGTAGAGAAGCCACAAATGGAAAGCATACTGGACAAAAGAGTTAGTAAGAGGACCAGAAGAAGGGAATATTTTGAATACATGGTCAAGTGGAAGGGACATCCAGTTGAATATGCCAGCTGGGAAAATGAAGTCAAAATCCAGAAGCATGGACAGACTGTGCGAGAGCTCATGGACAGGAGCCCATGAAAATTTTCAAGCGACGGAGTATGATGCAGGAGCATCGCCAACAACAAGCAAGCGGGGACAAACACCAACGCATTTTGGCACATGATGAATTGTTTGAAATGTTTTGAAGTTTGATATGCCAAACATAAATGAAACAATTGAGAAAGAGTGTACTTGTATATTGTAATCAGACCTTGAGCGTCCCACTCGCGTTTGAAGTACTAAGAGGCATTTATGCTAGTAAATGTAAGTAGGTAGCTTTGAATTCTTAGATTAGACAGTTTTAGGAGCTGGAAGGAAAACAGATATAGACACCCTCACTTGTATCATTGTAACATTAGCAACATAATCAATCAAGAGAGCATAGAGAAGAAGAAGCAGAGTGATGTGTAGAGTAAAAACCCATGTATAGAAGTTCTGGATTAATAAAAAGATCTTTAGTTCAGACTCATGGTGTCCAATTGCTTTCTGTGTTGTACATGTTGATTGATATATGCTTGTTTACTCTCTATTATGCATTTGCTTTCATGCGTGAATGTATGATTTCATATTAAATGTTTGAAATCTGAAGAGAGGGAGAGTCAAGAATGAGTTTCAATTGTTTCTTTGTCTGAGCAAGAGTTTTCCTGCAAGGAGTGCAGTGAAATTGTCCGCAAGGTGTGCGTTGACAGAATTCAGAGTTCGTCTCTGCAAGCTCAGGAGGGATAACATTGTTCTCATTCTTGCATAAGTGCAAGTTAAGCACAGGAGCCGTGCAAGGTGTGTGCAGGCCGAGTAGATTCTCAAAGTTTGCAACCTGAGGGAAGAATTGAAGGACTATTGCTGCAAAAAGAGTGTGCAGAGTCTAAGAATTCAAATACTTGGAGTGTATTTGAAGAAGTGTCGCAAGGAGTGCGTGCAGGAATTTTCCCCAAAGAACTTGAGGATTTTTCAATCAAGCTCAGAAGGGATAGGATCTTCGAAGTTGTCGAAGAAAAGCTCAGGAGGTTTAGTACCTTGAAGCGTTCAAAGGGGAGGTTTTGCAAAGTTAATTGCAGGCAGATAAGTTCCAACGAAGGAATATTGTGTTTGCTTCGCAAGAGTCATCAAGGAGGCATTGGACGATCGAAATTCTCTATGGAGAATTCACGAAGTTCCAAGAGTCATCGGATCATGCAGAGGAGAAGGGGAGTTACGGTTTAAAACCTTTGCATCAAGATTCGTGAAGTTGCGAAAGGCGAAGTTGCGAAACCGCGAAAGAATCTAAGTCGTTCGTTCGAAGGAGGACACGTGTCGCGAGATCGCCCATATTGGTGATTCGGACATCGGAGGTCAAAAAGGGAAGTTCTTCAACTTCGCGAGTGGCAAAGTCGTGAGAGAATCATAGCCATCCATCGGAGGAGGACAGGTGGCAGAGATCAAGGGATCTCGTGAACTCGAAGGTTCGCAAGGTGAGAGCCCAAAGATTGGGTGCTCCAAGTCGTGAGTGGCGAAATCGCGAGGAGCTAGGACAGTCGTAGGATCTAAAGCCAACAGGGGTTGTTGGATCACTCACGTAATCTCATTTCGGGGTTTCGTGGGTTGAAGAGCCGAAATCTTAGCATCAAGATTTGCGAATTCCGAAACTCCAGAAAGGCGGGAAGTTCCGTTGTGGGACCCGCGTTGACGACGTGTCAGAATTTCAGAATTTCAGCATATTGGTGGATAGGGAGTCAAGACTTTTGTCCCGAAAGTCCCAAGGTTGCGAGTTATGATAAGGAGTAGCGAGGAATTCAGGATCTCGGCACTTCGGGTGTCGAGATACAAAGGAGGTAGCACTTCGGGAAGCGAAGTCGTGAAGTGCTGAAGTTGGGCATGAGGGACACGTGGAAGAACCACAAAGTGAGCCCAGGAAATAGATAGGCGGACACACGTCACCTATTGGAAGGATTTAACACTCCGCTGACCTCTCATGTCTTGGGGATTCGCGAGATAAGAGCACAAGAGTTCGACATTGAAACTTGCAAAGTCGCAAGTAGCGAGAACGCGAGGAGAAAAGTCAACATCGCTTCTCGGGATTTTGTGGAGGGAAGGTGCCAAGGTTGGACACTCAAACTCGCGAAGCGGCGAATAGAGAAAGGTGCTAGCGCTTAGCCTAGCCAGCGGTCACGTGAGGAGGGCACTGACAGAGGAAGATCCATACCCGTATCGGCATTTTGGGTATCGCGATATTGGAGGAGGAAGAGTCAGAGTTTCGACTCACGAACTCGCGAGTTGCGAGTTGCGACAAGCGCCTTTGGAATTGGGCCTTGGTCACAGTGTTGTGGTCGCACGGAGAAGTGGAGCTCGCGCCTAGTGTTGTTTGCACAGGGGATCTTCCAAAAGGACCTATGGATCGATAATTCGTGATTCCAGCAGGGAATCAGAAGAGCCGATTCGGCTCGAGAGAGAGATAAAGAACGATCATGTGAGTGGATCTTGGCTCGAGGGCCGTTTGGTATGCATCATAGAGAGAAGATATTTGGTGTACTTTGGATTGTTTTGTGTTGAGAAACTTGTGAGATATTGAGTGATGAATGGTTTGGGAAGCTAAGTGACACCCTGGAACCATCCTTGTGGATTCATATCCCTGTCTCGAAGGTGACCTGCTATTGATACTTGGAATAGTTGTGTCTATGGTTGAGTGGAACGTCCTTGGTTTGCAACCAATTGGTGATTGAATTTGTTTAAGATAAGTGCTCTCTATCATGGTTTCTTTTTCTTGTATATTTATTTATGTTGTGTATTAATTATTATCTTTGAAATTCATATTTATAATATGCATTATTGTTGGTTATTGTTGTGCATGGCATAATATTCACTTCTTTTATGTTGTAACATGAACCTTGATTACTGCATGTGAGTATTTCATGTTTCTATATTAATTGGATGTTATCAGAATTTCAAAATCAGTTTTGAATTGTATTTTGAAGTAGCGTGGCTAGCCTATGGGTGGTTGGGTACGTTACAAGCATGTTGCTCATCCACTCGTTCTCTCTAGACGAGTACACTTTTATCTCTTTTTAGAACTTGTTAAAGAACATGAAAAAGACACATTACGAGTATACTTTTAACTATTTTTCGGGCTCGTTAAAACTAAATGAAAAAGATATTACCGAGCATACTTTTATCCCTCTTTCGTGCCCGTTAAACCATAAAGGAGATACACACAAAAAAATCACAAAAGTGTGGATTTTTTTTACCATCGGTCTACTATAAGAATGACAACATCAATTAAGTCACCTTTGAACTTGGCACCTATTTGAGTCCTCATCATGCAGCTGGGTTTTAGATTTCCTAGGAGTCATCCTAGTAATATGAGACAAAGATACTCCTTCAGCTATTTACTCTTCCAGTCATCATGGAGAGTGCTTCAATGACTCCTACATTATTGCACTATATTCATCAATCTTTTGTGTCTTTCTTTGAAGTCACCATTGTGTTGTGCTATATGTTCAAGGGAATTTTAAGCTTGATTCAGCCATTTGCTGTCTTGTTCACTTTCCACGTCGACCATCCATGTTTCAGTTGTAATTAGTGACGCTCTCTCTTCACATCATATATCAATGTATGTTTCATGTCAATTGATGGGGGATACATTAAGACCCTCCTTTGACAGGATCTCTTTGTATCAACTTCATCACATTATCTAGGAGAGGGAACTAGAAACTAGCTAGTACCTTGGGAACTAGAAACTAGCTAGTACCTTGGAGTTTGCAATCCGCGGTGGCATGCCTCCTCGTGATCGACAGAAAATTTTCATCATTGAATCTTGATCGATTGATTTTATTAGTGTTCAACATCATATCCTCTATTCACACTCACTATATTTCAATATGTACCTTGGGGTCCATCTTCCTCATCGGTGGAGTCCCTCATATTTGTTAATGGTATAATTCAATGTCCGATAATCAGACAATTTCTACCATGCTAAACATCATCTCGTATATTCCCATGTTGTAGATTCATACAATCATGGTTTGGGATGAAGACCTTGGGTTTGGGGCCACATCCTTCCTTACAACATCCCCTCCCAAGTTGCGATGGATAATATCACTCATCTATGAGTACCTTGAAAGACTTTTGGGGCACTTTCCTCAGTGCTTATTATTTTCTTGATGTGTGTGTGTGTGTGTGTGTGTGTGTGTGTGTGTGTGTGTCCACATTGTATTTGCTCGTGGCTATGATCTTATTGTTGTCATAGATCCACATTGTTTTGGTTTGTGGCTATGATATTATTGATGACATGGATCCATAGTGTATTATTTTGTGGCCATGATCTTTCATTTCATGTCATGGATCCACAATGTATTTTTTGGAGGCCATGCTTTGTTACTCTTCAGAGTCTGAGTATGTCTACCTAGGGGATGGTCTATATATGTCTCCATACTTGGTGTTTGATTGCAGGTCCTCTTTGACCATTGAACCTCTTTTCTCTCTCCTCACAATGCCTCACATGGACACTATTTTATTGTAATGTGTTTCGACCATACATTTTGTTCTTGACCTCACAGATTAGGGGGCATCTATTGTAGCCTTAATTTTCACCCTACAGTGCCAGAAGGGAATCCAACATAATATGAAATCCAAGACACATCTCTAGCTTAGGATTTGGGTCATTTTTTAGGGTTGTTGCGGGTCATACAAGGGATAACAAGCGACAATCATCGTTGGTTAGCTATAGTGCAACCAACGATGACCTCTGCAACCTTCTAGATTCATGGATTTTCGAAGAGGTAAGCAAGAGATGAGTTGTTTCTTCGTGGCATGAGACTTGGAACTCACATAATTTGAGTATCCATTAGTCTCTAGAAGATCTAGAATCTCTCCCAATCCTCTTCCAAGGATCTATATAAAGAAGGAAAGTCTTGAGCATGGGGAGGAAGAATCATTTGAAGATTTATGTTGTCCAAATACAGAGGAGGGTGAGTGCATAAAGTTTGTGGCCGAAAAAGTGGCAAGCAATTCAGCAAGAATGTGCACTCGT
>JASDQU010754777.1:7492-21021 GCA_032191745.1 Picea mariana
GTTTTTACATAGAAAAAAACAACTTATTTTCTCAGGAAAAGTTCTTCTTCCTTCTCTCTTCAGGAACTTAGGCCACTATGACCCCTCTAAAGGTAATAGATAGGTTTACATCATTAACGATCATAGGGATGACGAAAATAATGTGTAACACATAAGAAGGTAACAAAACAAAAAAATTGTACAACAAATAAGTTAGATTAATAAATTTTGTCCTCGGAATATGTACAATCACTTATTTTTATGTTTCTTATTTTTTTTATATAATTCATGAGTAAATCATCATCACATTTGTCTTGATCCCCTTTAGCTATTGGGCCCTCTTCTAGTGATGGATGACGATCCATCATCTCAAGCGTTGTACTACTTCTAGTAGCATGACGTTTGTTGACGATTATAATTGTAACGAGGATTTTTCCCGCAAATTGCTAAAGTCTATTATTATAAGCTAACGATAGATATAATACTAGTAGGTGGGACCCCCTTGTAGATTGGGAGATCAGATCTGGTTCTTATGTGATGTTTATGCTATTGTTTGACACTGCTTACAGGGTTCTACATGATGGATGAAATCTTGGTTTTATATTGCAACATAATAACATATGGATAATTCATATTATGTGTTATTTCTAATTTCTCTAAGCTCTAAATTCCATATTGGGTGAATGTCTTATATCCACTGTTATCACATTACTATTAGCGCCATGATCTATTACATGTTGCACCTGCACAAAACACATGTTAGTCATGACAAAAGATAAAAGAAATATGGAACAAATCCAAGGAAAAGAAGCTATCCTATACTATGGTATGCTATGCTACGTTATATGCAAATCAAATTAAAAATTATTCTTGTTAGTCCTAGATAACAACGTTAGTGGCTATACGATTTATTGAGTTATATGAAAACACATTTGATATGTGTTATGGTATGGTTGAAAATAGTTAAATGTGATATGGGGTGGCGCATTTGGCAAGTGATGGATGTTACTTTCGATGCATAGATTAATGGAGGGTTCGCTGGGTGACATGTACTAAGGAATTGAATGAGTGGAGGATGGAGGCAATGTGCATTTACTGCATGTCACTCCATACCTCTTCCATTGGACATCACCTTAGCTTGGCTATTTTTCAATTGTGTTTTGTTGTGGTTATGCTTGATTTTAGGCGAGGAAAGAACTACCCGACCAAGCTTACATTTTTAAGGCTTTTTGGTTACATGTATGTCTTTTTCATTATCCATGAACTCACTCTGGTTATGAAATAGATATTGGCTCAGTGATGTATTGGTTTGTGATTTATTGAATAGTTGAAGTCATGATTTCATTGATGATTATGTGTGTGGAAGCCATGAAGGCTCTCTGTTGTCTTGTGAGTTTTTGTTGGAGGGTTCATTCTGTCCAAACTTATTGGTTGTATCCACACAGTTCCTGTCACCATGCCCATATTTGTTGTTATGGGGTTTTTGGGTTTGATTTCGAACCACCTTGGGTCACTCATATCGTTTCATCGGGGTATGGGCTCGTTTATGCTATTGGTTTCTACGCAGTTGGTTGCGGTGGCTATTATGCCAAGATGCTTTCTTTAGGGTTGGTTGCTATTTTGTAGCTCTGTTTTATATCATCATTATTCAGTTTGATTGGGAAAACCACGAGGGTTATACCCTGCGTGTTCTCGGTGTTATTACGAGCCAATAAGAAGCCTCTACTCCTTTGTTCATTTTCTCTCCTACCTGGTGAACTGTCACCTTGTCTTGCAAATCTATTGGTGATGTGGCCTGTGTGTCCACCGTGTTGCCTCGAAAGTTTCTCACCTGTTATTGGTGGTAAACTCTAGTCTTCTTGTGTTGGTTCCATAGAGTGAACCCTTGACTATTCAAAGCCCATTTTTAATAAATGGAACCAAGTATATCCTCTCAGGTATATTATTTATTGTTATTAGTTGGTGGGGTATCGTCGACAATGGTTCATTGTTAGCTCATCTTTGTTGATAATGTTGAAAGTGGTTTTGGTCACTGGTATCTAGTCGCTGCATTGTTATTATAACAATCAAATCGATAGCTCAACATGGTTAATTGGTTGATTTGAGAAATGGGATTGGTTACATAGTCGATGTCTCTTATGTTGTAACAATTGGATTGGTAACCCAACATTAGTTATAGTTGATTAAGTCACAATGATGCTTCATACATGATGTGTGTGTATGTGTGGGTTTCCTACATCATGTTTAAGTTGAAATGATGGTTGTTGTTACTGTATATTTTAATTGCCAATCGAGAGTATTGCAATTTAAAATCTTGATAGTTGTGACTTGGTTGTCCACTGTATATGTTTACAAGATTTACATGTCTAGGCCTTGGCCTTGAGCTCCATACTAGGAATGTGGATTTGAGTATTAAATATTTTGATAGTATTTAGCATGTAATATAAAATATGGTATGTCATTCCACCTAATAAAGAGTTGTAAAAAGTAATTAATGTATTATCAACATGGCAATAGAAAAGAACATTAGATGGAAGTGCGAATTTTACCATGAGTTATATTTTCAATTATAGTTTCACTTGATTAATGAGAACTTTGGGACCATGACATTTGTTTGTAAAGGTTCTAAGAAGACCTAGGTTGGTAGGAATTTTAAGGAAAGTTATAGTTCCACTTGATTAATGGGAAGGAACTTTTCTCTCAAGAGTTTTGGCCCATTTTAAAAGGATCTAGATTGACTCGATCAAGGAGCTCTAGGGTTTTGGCCCATTTTAAAAATATCCATATTCAATTAAATTGGAATAAAAAAGTAAACTCTTCATAAGGATGGAATTTGTCCACTTATTAACTTACTCCCTTTTTTTATGGAGATACACAAATCTCTAAAGCTGAAAGAAGCTGGGAAGCTATGGTGAGTGTCCCTAAATTCTATTCGGACAGAAAGATATCTGGGAGGATTGAGCAGCTGCTATGCATGATTCAGAGGGTTGATGGGGGTGCTTTTGCAATAACGGTATATGACCCTGCGAATTGCACTGGGGAAGGCTACCTCCCATTGATGATCCCCACTTTGCGTTGCTGTGAACCGGAAGCTGGTGGATTTCACAAGTCGAAGCTGGTGGATTTCACATTTATGACTTTGAGTCTGCCAAATGGAGCCGCGGCACTGACATGCCTACAGCTCCAGCCTTCTTTGCCTGCTGTGCCTCTTCTTCCACCGGCGGGATCAATGAGCGTCGCAACCCTGTGGCAGCTGCAGAAGCTTATAACGTGGAGGAAGACAATTGGCAAGTTCTGCCGGCTATGATCCAACCGCACGGTCACAGATGTCGTGGTGTTTTCATTGAAGGTAAATTCGTGGTGTCAGGCCCAGGCGATTTTGACATAAGCACAGAAGTTTTCGATCCGACACCGGGAGCGTGGCGAAGGTGGGAAGATATGTTGACATTCAGGGGAGAGGTAATCAGAAGTTGTTTGGTTGCTTCCTCTTGTGGGGAGTTGTTCGCGTTCAGTGAACAAATGGTTATCAAGTATGATGGTGAGAAAAATCTTTGGGCTCTTGTGGCCTCTCTTCCAAGTATGATGGTTATGTGTGTTACACAATGGCGCGACTGGATTTTTGTAAACGGACTGGATTCGGTAGCCTTTCACCAGAAAGGCGTCTCTTATCTGTTTCACCCGTCAACCGGGCAGTGGATTGAAGTTAAAGGCGGTTGTGGTGGCATGATAAGATGTGCAGCAACCGGGGAGATTTAAATACGACTCGTTTCTTTCATGGAGTTATTTGTTGGGTAATTAAGTGGAGAGACCTATATTTATTGAAAACTTTGGATTAATCAGTTTTAGATTTGGATTATTCAGTTTTTTAAGTTAAAATATGTAATTTGTCTGTGAGATTTAAGGATAAAATAATATTCTTAAGTTATTTGTTGGGTAATTAGGCCTAGAGTCCTATACTTATTGAAATTTTTTGGATTAATCAGTTCTGGATCTTAATTAATCAGTTTTTTAATTTAAAATATGTAATGTGTTTGTGAGATTTAAGGATAAATGAATACTCTTGAGTTGTTGGGTAATTAGGCTAGAATCCTATACTTATTGAAAACTTTTGGATTAATCAGTTTTTTAATTTAAAATATGTAATGTGTATGTGAGATTTAAGGATAAATGAATATTCTTAAGTTATTTGTTGGGTAATTAGGCCGAGAGTCTTATAGTTATTGAAAACTTTTTGATTAATTAGTTCTAGATCTGGATTAATCAGTTTTTTAATTTAAAATATGTAATGTGTCTGTGAAATTTAAGAATAAAAGAATATTTTTGAGTTATTTGTTGGTAATTAGGCTGAGAGTCCTATACTCATTGAAAACTTTCTGATTAATCAGTTATGAATCTGGATTAATCAGTTTTTTAATTTAAAATATGTAATGTGTCTGTAAAATTTAAGGATAAAAAATATTTTTGATCATGTCTACAAATTAAAGGTTAAGATTAACAAAGATAATTTTTGCACTTATAAGCTATGGCTAGCTGCAAGATGGCGGATTTCATTGTCTCTGGCGGTTCATCAGCCACTGGTTAAGTGTTGGGCTAGTTATGCAGTAAATTGTGAGTTTTTAGTTTCTTTATTATTTTGATTTTAATTATATACTTTTTTTGTTAAAGACATTTTTGAAATAAAATTATATATATAATGTAATTGTAGATTTATTTTAACTCTGGTTTTTTCAAACATAAAAAATGATTAAATCTTTAGGGATGTATTTATTTTAGAGTGCAAAACTTAAAGGAAGTTTTTGAAATTTATTTGAGGTATATTTTCTGTGTTTAATTTCACATGTTAACTATAAATTCTACTGAAGTATTCTATACTTGTGAAAGTTGTAGTAACAAGAAACATTCTACAATTGCCTATTATTATTATAAACTATCATTCCTACTTTAAATAGGGGTATAATCTATTTTTTCTCTGAATCTTTTATTTTGCTAATAAACAACTAGAAACAAGGTTCAAAAGTTACACTTTGTAGAGAAGAATGTCTTCATGCTCTACATAAAAGTTAATATATCTGGTAATTTAGATTGTCTGTTTTGAATTGTAGGCCATGTTTGTCTTCTTCCCCTCATTGTTAATCTTAGATTATGAATATATACTCGTATATTTGAGAAAGTTAAATTTGCATATAAGATATGCAAAAGAGTATACTAAAAATTATCATTAACTTATTATGTAAAAACTTCCCCTCATTGTTAATCTCAGATTATGAATATACATTTGTATATTTGAGAAAGCTAAATTTACATATAAAATATGCAAAAGAGTATACTAAAAAGTATCATTAACTTATTATGTAAAAACTAAAAGGTGACAAGTATATTTGAAGAAGATTGAGTTTGCATTGGAATACAAATTTTGTTCAAATTTTTTGTATTTAATTTAATTGTAGATTTTGTCCATCTAATAAATATGAAACACAAAGTTAATGGTTGACTTTCATTAACTTTTCACTATTATTATTATAAACTATCATTCCTACTCTAAATAGGGGTATAATCTATTTTGTCTTTGAATATTTTATTTTGCTAATAAACAACCAGAAACAAGGTTCAAAGGTTACACTTTGTAGAGAAGAATGTCTTCATACTCTACATAAAAGTTAATATACTTGATAATTTCTATTGTCTATACTGTTTGTCTTCTCTTAGGCCATTATTAATCTCAAATTATGAATATATATTTATATATTTGTGAAAGCTAAATTTACATATAAGATATATAAGATATGCAAAAGAATATACTAAAAAGTATTATTAACATATTAACATATAAATTAAAAGGTGACAAGTATATTTGAAGAAGATTGAGTTTCCATCATAATAAAAAATTTGTTAATTAGATTGCATCTAATTTTGTCCATCTAATAAACATGAAGCACAAAGTTAACAGTTGATTTTTATTAACTTTGCTCCATACCCATTGAATACACATAATCTGCCATGAAAATAAGAATCGCAATCTAAGTAAGAATTGCCATAAAAAACAAATTATCCTTAACTCAATTATGGAGATATTGCAAAGTAATGGCAGAGATTATGCTGCCTCAAGTGTTAGCACGATAATTGTACACACGGCTTCTCCATAATTCTCATTTGGCAAACCTAACACAACACAGTATGATATAATCGGATTCCGAAAAGTTTTATCACAATCTATGTAGTTATTTGCATTTTCAGAATACCCATTTGACAACTAACTCCATGTAATTGACACCCGTTCTTATTATTATTTTTAGATGTGTAGTGATTATCATAAATTTATTATGGAAGTAGTTGTATTAATGTGAATTCAAATATTATTTTTAGATGTGTAGTGATTATCATAAATTTATTATGGAAGTAGTTGTATTAATGTGAATTCAAAGTAATATAAATATAAATTTTATTTTAACATAGAATTGTATTTTTTTATTTTTTTTAACTTTTTAATGTAAATAATTTTTATTTTTTATTTTTTAATATAAAGTTAAGTGGTAACATTTATTCCATTCTGGGTTGTGCTTTTCATACAATAATAAAAGTTAAATATATTGAATTATTTTGATTTTATATTTATGTTTTTAATAATGATATTAATTATGTGTTGATTTTATGATATTTGTATTGATAATATAAGAGTGTAAATTTAGTTTAAATGAGATCTATTAAACAAAGAAAGAAGAGAAGGATCAAATTTCTTAAGGTGTAAATTTTTTTATCATTTAATTCTATGTTATGTATGTTAGGTAGCTAGAGAGGTAGTGGGGGGCCACATGGCCCATAATGATAATAGTAGAGGTCATTCAATGTAAAGTGGACTAGGTCCACTATATTATTAAATAAGGCCCACTATGGTACTTAGATATAATAAATGAGTAGCTAGATATAATAAATGTAAGAGGATTTCTTAGAAGGTTATAATGTTAGGTAGCTAGAGAGATAGTGGGAGGGCACAAGGACCATAATGACAATAGTAGAAACTATTCAATGTCCACTATATTATTAAATAAGACCTATTATGGTAGTTAGATATAATAAATGAGTAGTTAGATATAATAAATGTAAGAGGAATTCTTAGAAGATTTTACTTATAGAAGATTCCCCCTCTAGAATGCTCTTAGGTGATGGTAGGACTATATAAAGGTATTCAAACAATGTAATAGGATATGAAGAGAAATAATGTATTTGAAGTTGAAGCTCATTAGAAGGTTGCCCCCTCGAAGAGGCAAGTGAACATGAGAGGATCCCTTCCATAATAGGATTCATTGTATGGTGTATCCCTACTTCAAGGATTTGACAGTAATAAAGTGATGGTTTTCAATATTGTTCCATATATCTTGTGTGGTGATTGTATTCAGATATCTTTGGTACTATTATGATATTGTGTAGTCTTTTGGTTCTTAACAATGTATTAGTTACTTCATATTAAATCACAAAAAAAAATTACACCTTAAGAAAATTGATTAGCTCTTTATGCTCGATAGCTCTCAGTTTAAGATGGATCTACTTTAGTTTGTTTTTTAGATGTTATCACATACATACATTTATAGTTTTTTTTTTTTAATTTAATAACATGTGCCCCATACTCTTGTTATTATTTATTATTATGTTTTTTTATCTTCTTTTTGAGGTGGTGAAAGATATCATAATTGAATTGTTAAGAATAATCGTCACTAGATATTAGTTGTGAATTTGGGTTAGTCATTATTGAATGATCCTAAACTTTGTTATGTATGAGGAAGATGTGTTCTTAACCAATCATAATCACTTTTACCTATTACTACAAGATCAAAAATGTTGTTTTAAAAATGATTATATATTCAAGAAATACAAAAAATATATTTTTTAATATCATGTAACTTAAACCCTACACAAAATATGATACCACCCCAATTACAATGGGATATTTTACATAACTATTTAAAAAAACAATTATCATTATTTTTTTTTATAAAAATATATAAAAAATTATTTATTATAATTAATTTGTTAGTAATAAAGTTACAATACATAAAAATTAATATATCTAAGATTAATCTCATTTGAAGAATAATAAAGATATATTTGAATAGCAATCCACCCTAATTTAGTAATCTCATTTGTTAAAAATTCATTCAATTTTTTTTATAACTTTTTATAATATAATATTTTATTTTGTGTATATAAATAACATATAAAGATATATTTGATAGCAATCCACCCTAATTTAATAATCTCCTTTGTTAAAAGTTCCTTAAATTTTTTTTATAATATAATATAATATTTTATTCCTTCCATTTTTTTTATAACTTTTATAATATAATATAATATTTTATTTTGTGTATAAAAATAATTTTAAGTATGTAATTTTATTTTATTATGTTTTTATAACTTTTTATAATACAATACTTTATTTTATTTTATGTGTATAACTAATTTTAAGTATAATATTTTATTTTAACTTTCATTCATTTAATAATATGCATATAAATAATTTTAAGTATGTTATTTTATTTTAACTTTTATTTATTCATTTAATAATATTAATTATATATAAAAACAATTGAGATTGTTTAGATAACTCCTACAGTAAAATGTAATTCTTCTCCCCAAATATCGATTGGTTGAATTATTTTTCTCCTTTAATTGTCTAATACTTTGCATTCTCAACTATCATTTTTTGGAACCACTAATTCTCAAATCCCCTAATTGTATTTGAATAATTTGTTAGAATCACATTTGTTAGAACTGAAGGAGAAAAGAACTCCTCAGGATCACACCACAACACCAAAAAATTCTACAAACAAGAGAGAACAAATTATCTAAACTAGACCTATGTGCATAATTTCCTTCTAATGTACAAGGATGAAGGTAGATTTATACAATGAAATAGGCCTGGTGCTATCTGTCACAATTGGGAAGATAAGAGCTCCTACATGAGCTTAAAGCTCACAAATATGAAACTCTAACACCCCCCCATAAGCGAAATGTAGGGAGAAAAACAAAAGAACCAAATATGGGTCTTGGAAACAATGCTCGATGAAGTACCCATGTACAAACTCTCATAAATGGAGCAAAGAAGAAAAACCTGTTGGAAAAAATGCCTCTCCAAAAAAGAGAAAAATGTCAGTGTTGAAAATGGTGTTGGAGCTCAAACTAAATAAGATCCAACAAAGATGCATTCAAATAAAAGAGCATGAGGCCTGCAAAGGTTGAAAGCTCCAACTAGGAAGTATGACCAAGCTTTGAAGAAGAGATCCAAGTAACCTCAAAGAACATGGTCAAATTATGAAGTTGAAGAGGATTGGTCCCAGAGGCATAAGAATGGAAAACACTAACAACCATCACATAAATGCTTCAAAAAATAGGTGTTGGTGAAGAACTAGAACAATGATCCAGGTGGATATTGGCGGCCACCCACCTGTTCCAAATTCCAACTCGCTCATTTGGAGAGTTTTCAGTTCAACATGTTTCTTTGTAATGGAGAAATTTCTTTGTAATTGTGGGTTATGCACTTACGAGGCTATCCTGAATCCCTACATAGAATCCAGGTGGATATTGGTGGATTCCCACCTATTCCAAGTGTCTTATTTTGGAAGTTTTCATGTCAATACATCTTTATGTACTTCCAGGGCCATTTTGGGGCTCTAAACAATGTTTTCTTATCTTTCCATAGTCAAATTGTATATGAAGTTAGAGTTTGATGTAATAATGTGTGGTTATCGAAAATACCTTTCCAACAGACTATCACATGCCGAAAACGAAGATCATATGCAAAATTTACAACCCGAGGAAGTTAATGTACTAACTTACCCCAACGGGGCCCACATGACTTTTGGTGCTTCATCTCCTAGGGTTATGCTTTTAGATGTCTAGGATTTTGACATTCATGTTTATCATTAAAACTCCTTCAGAGCCTCATTGTAATGATCTTTTTGCGAATGAGCGTAGTTGTCACATCTCTTCTCAGAGATAAAGCTGTCACCATTCTAGCGAGTCTTGCACTCTATATTTTTATAGTCTTTGTACATTTCTTTCATTAGTAGAAATCATGTATTGTTTTATTTCTCTATTTCTAGCAATTTTTATGTGTATTTCATTGTAATATCTCTGCTTCATTTCATTCCGAAAATAATCTGTATCAGTGGTATCAGAGCAGGCTTCTCTTTATCGTTTTTTAGTGCATGTCCCTAATGAGGTCTGAGTATAGAAAGTTGGGTCTCGAGCTTGTCTCTATTGAGGAAAATTGCTCTGACACCCAAGAAAACCTCTATGGTGACAGAAAAGAAAAATGGCAGAGCTTAATATTCTATTAACCTGTTGCTTGAGCAAGGTCTCGCGCGATGGAGGGACGAAATGATGGATAATTTTTCCCACATCCTTCAATGTTTGTTGATATAAACATGCACATCTTCATCAAGTGACCACTATGGAGGAACCTCTTCCTTCAAGTATAAGTTAATTTTGATATTCCCATATTTGAAGGTCAAATAGATGCAAATTCCTTAAAAAAATGGTTGAATATGCTAGAAGGTTATTTATTTGTTCACAATTTTCCCGAAAGGGAAAATATCACCTTTGCACTCCTCAAGGCTCTCCCCTATGTCAAACATTGGTGGGAAACTTACTAGCAGCAAAGTTCCACAGAGGAATCTGGAATATATGGGGTCGACCCCACTTGGGATTTTTTGTGGATGTGGTTAAGGAAAAATACTACCCTGTTGATAACTATAAAGATGAGTACATGAGATGGACCACACTATGGAAAGAGAAGAGACAAACAATGTTGGAGTTCACAAATAATTTTCATACCTTGGGCACTAAGCTCGATATCAAAGACTCTAGGCGACATCTGATTTTGAAATACCATGGGGCTTTGCATATGTACATACAAACCGAAATGGATTTCCTAAACATGTCATCATTGGGAGTTGCCTATAGATATGCTATCAAAATAAAGAATAAATTTAGGCACCAGAACAAATGGCAGTTCGGGTCTGCAAATCTACAACAACCAAAGCATGGTAAAGACGACCCTAACCAAAAACCTCCTGAAAACTAGTCCAAGACACATGAAAATACGGGTAAAGGAAAGACGAATAATGACACTGGGAAGTGGTGCAACTTCCACAAAATTCATTGGCACAACATCGATGAATTTCACTCGAAATAGTCATTGGTGGTCGAGGTCAAAGACAAGGAGCCAAACCCTGATTCAAAATCTGATCTAAAAATTATTGAAAACAGACAGATCATCGACGCAGGCCCCACTACTAATGTCGCGACTGCAATAATTCAACTAGAAGAACCAATAGATCCTAAATAGGGGGAACACCTCTTCCATTCACAAATGTGGGTGAAGGGGACCCCATTTCATTTCATTGTTGATAGCGATAGCTAGAAAAACCTCATCTCAACTAAGGTCGTCAAATAGTTGGGGTTGTCAACAACACCACACCCATTCCATACAACATTGGGTGGCTTCACTAGGGACAAGATATTCTTGTCATCCAGTAGTGACGCCTGTCCTATGGCATCCAACCCTTCAAGGATGAGTTAGTGTGTGATGTTTCCCCTCTTGATTTATGTGATGTTGTTTTGGGCCAACCATATATGTGGAAATGTCATGATGTTTATGAGTCTCGACCCCGTAGTGTCAGTATTACTCTGGGGGATCATCTCTACAGACTACGAGAGGTAGTTCTGACTACTGTTCCACCAAAGTAGTGTCGCAAGGTAATCTCTCATACTGCAAAATTCAGCTTCTTCACAGTCTATTCAAAAGATGCACATGAGGCCACTACAACCACTGTAGCCTCAACACCTTCTATCCAACAGGAGCAAATTGCAGAAGAGAAATCATATATTGTTTCTTCACCTAAAATGGTTCTTACATAATGCCCCGTCAAGCCCAGAGACAACAGGTTCATGGAACAGATTCAACCCCGCCAACAACAAGTTTGTGACAACCTTCCACAAACCAAGCAATGCAACTTCTCCAGCAAGGCATGCAACTCACCAAGATTCATATTCAGAAAATGCTTTCCCCTCTTCCCCGGACACTCAACACAATGGATACCATTGCTTCCTAAAGGGGGGAGGATTGATCTAGGAAGATATTGGTGGCCACCCACTTGTTCCAAATTACAACTGGCTCATTTGGATATTTTTAAGTTCAACACATTTCTTTGTAATTGTGGGTTCTGGACTTACGGGGTTTTCCTTGTTGAAATAATGTAATTGCAAAGTGTATTATAATTATTATTTTGATATTATTCATTAGATCAATCCCCTATTGCGGATTGATCATGTTGTCTACTGTAAGAGATCAAATCCCCTTTTGCAGATTGGTCAAAACATAATTGTAATAGGTGTTGGGTATGTGTTATATTCTTTGCATGTGTGTGTGTGTGGGTGTGCCAGATACGATGACTGCGTCTGACGATCCCTTCACCTAGGGCTCTACCATGTGCGCCGGGCGCTTTCCTAGGGGGGTCCTAGGGGAGGGCAGGTATGCCCCCCCTGGTTACACGGAGCGTTCGGGGCAACGCCTCGAAAATTTTTTTGGGCGGTTTTTTGCTATTTTTAGCGGATTTTGCTATTTTTAGCTGATTTGTAAATTAATCTCGGATTAAGGGATTAGGGTTTTTGTATCTACGGAATACCTAAAAACATTGTATATATTGTATGGTGAATGGTGAAATTTGATATAATGAAAAAGAAAGGTTTTCCCTGTTGAGGGTTTCTGGTAAAGATCTCTGTGTATTCTGTGTATGAGCCATTGATTAATTTCTGTATTGCTTAAGAATATATATGCATTTCTTTAATTCGTAGGTTTAAAACTTACATGTGGTATCAGAGCATGTTTTTGGCTTCAGAGGGACGCCTTTGCTGCTGAGGGTTTGGGTCGGTCTTGATAGATCAAGTTTATCTTGGGTCTGTGATAAACCTGGGTTCAATGGGAGATTTTGCAGAGGAGATTTGAGTAAAGTAAAAGGAATGGCGAGCTCACCTAGAATCGAGATAGAGAAGTTCAATGGTAAAAACTTTTAGCTATGGAAGCTCAAGATGGAGGACCTTCTTATAGACAAAGAACAATGGATCGTTGTGGATCCTGGTACACAGCCTACTGGTACACCATCTACAAGCACACAGGCTACTGGTACACCTCCTACCAGTCCACAAACTACTAGTACACCAGTTACTGGTATGTCAAAGGAAGATTGGGACAAGTTGGACAGAAGAGCAAGGAGTACCATTCGACTTTGCCTGGCAGATTCGGTGTTGTTGAATGTCTCGGGAGAATCTATAGCCAAATAACTATGGGATAAGTTAGCGAGTTTGTATCAATCAAAGTCCCTGGTAAACAAGTTGTTTCTTCAAAAGAAGTTGTATCATCTTAGGATCGAAGATGGAGATTCTGTGACAGAACATCTAAATGCCTTTAATACTCTGGTAAGTCAACTTGGATCTGTTAATATTACGATTGCAGAAGAAGATAAGTGTATTACTTTGCTATGTTCTTTGCCAGACTC
>JASDQU010754777.1:28998-52040 GCA_032191745.1 Picea mariana
TATATATATATAAGTAAATGACTCTTGGTCTTCCCCAACGGGTGACCATTCCTATCACCTTCGACTCTTCATATTTACATTACAATTACAAGTAACACAACCACAAAGCATTATGTGTCCAACATTCTCCAAGAATTGTAACCGACTAGTAATTGTATCACACACACATTTATATGTGACTATGTAATCGAGAGACAAAGGTTGTTTTAGCCATATAATAAAGTCAGTTTGATGGTTCTCCCATTACTTGTTTATGCTTCCATGTGTCACTATGCATGCTTGTTAATATTGTAGTATATGTTTCTATATGTAAGGAACTATTGGTAACTTCTCGTACTTTCCCACATACTACAACATTGGTTCTATTGCCAACAGTTTTGAACTCAGGCATGTATAAAACAAAAAGCTCATAGATGTTAATATTGGAAGACATACATGAATGGTGGGAGTGAAAAATGAACATTTATATAAAAAATTAGGCAAGGAGGATTCAACTGACAGTCGCAGAAGCATGTACACAGTTCTTCTTAAAAGAACTTAAACAATTCCTAGAAGCTATTCTAGAAGCATTGTCCCAACATATCAATCAATCACCTAATGTGCAAACTCACTCCAAATGAAAATAATAAACAGAGGAGGAACAAATATGAACGAGTGGTTTGAAAGAATCGTCAAAGATTACATTGAAGAGCAAGCAATTGAAGACATAAAGTGAGTCAAAACTATATAAAAAAAAATCTATACCAAATTGCACGATGATTTCCTTTGCATCGTCTCATCATTGCTTCATAAATTCCTATTAAAAAAGGGAGTCAGAGACATTTTTTAATATTGAACCCTTCTGTCCAACTCTCCTCCAAAATGAAATCGGTGAGAAAATCAAGAAGAGTGGGAATAATTCCTCGAATCTAATTGCAAAGACACAAGAGAATCATGGGATTACTTCTTAAAGAAATAATCACAACAAGAACTATTAACACCATGAACAACTTCAATTAAGTTGGGTCGATGATGGGGGATCAGAAAATCCTTGAGACGATATAAGTTGAGTCGATTGCACCAAATTAAAAAATGTATAAAGTTGGGAGGAAGATAATTGAAACAAATGACAAGTCTGCACGAGGAACACATACTCTCAAATTCATCAATAGTTGAGAAACGATTAGAAGAAAAACTCATATTATTACAATAGTCCATAAAAAATATGTCTATTTCAGGGAATCAACTTTGGTGCACCATATGCTCTAGTGAAGGGCATACAAAATTCTATTGTAAATTCAGTGATGCACTGGATCCAATAGTTCAACATATTCAAATAGAAACATTCCACGACATCTGTGAGGGCCTAATAAATCACCCAACAAGAGAATTTTGACATAACCTAAGGAATGCCTGACCAAAATGGTGCCATATCTGTGATGAAAACATCCATTCCATACAAGAATTTTAGTTGAATGGAAAGAACAAAACAAATATTCACTCAATATATCACACGCAGACAGTCAACCATAATGTCAACCAAGGAAATGGAAATGGCTACAAAGGTCAAGTCCTCGAGGGTTAAAAAGGAAGAGGTGTATACAGAGGAGGACGAGGACAAATAGGAAAAGGACATGGTCAAGGCCATTATTATTGCTTTAATTGCTGGAAGGAAGACCACATAAGTCATGATTTCCCAATAAAAAACAAAACCGATCTCAAGTTCTACAATATATGTGGAGTAGGTGACCACTCACTAGAATATTATCCAATTACACTAGAAAAGTGACAAATAAGAGAAATTTGAACCTCTTGCAGATAGTTCCCAATAAAGAAATTCTAAACTCTAAAAACTTCCACATAATAACATGATCAGGAGCGGGTGAAGGAATCTACCTAGATCCACCATCTTGACAAAAGGGATACATAAATACATATCTTGACCCTGAACATGATGAAAAAATAATGCAAGAGGAAATGAATTTCTTAAAGAATATCAACCAAAACAAATCAATAGGAAATAAGGGAGGATAGTTAAGCATTCCAAACAATGCTCTAGAACAATTTCTCCAATCATTAAAAGAAAAGCAGTCGGTCGGTTGCTTGATCGAATTGCTGAACATTTTGAGAGAATACAAAGAGGAACAAAGACCACTTAAAAATATTCAACAACTATCTCAAGAAATACATATAAGATACTTTCACCCATAAGTTGACCTAGAAATTGATGAACATATGATCAAACAAGTTATATTCGACTTTGGTTCACAAGTAAATATCCTCCCTAGAGAAACATGGGTTTGACTTGGAAAACCCCCGCTACATCCAAAAATGAATTTCATAAATTTAGTGTATCAAAGTCTTGTTGAACCAATTGGCACACTTAAAAGTGTCATAACATCCATAACGAGGATTCCAACAAGAGTCAACTTTGAAGTGATTAACCTGGTCAAGGTCATTCCTACATATCCCACACTAGTCGAAAGACCATGGGGCTGGAATATGAAGGCGACAATATCACTTGAAAGGGACATAATTAAAATAAAATGTAGTGGAACAAATATCATAATACCATTAGACCCAAAATAAGGAAAACCTTGGGTTGAAACATGGGATGAAACTCGGGAGGCTCGTCGTTTGTTTCAAGTAATGAATGAACAAAAATACAACGTTGAGCCAAACATTGTCTTAAAGTTTAAGATATTATTAGGTTTCTTTTTCAAATTACTAGATAACCATAACACAGATAGGATCAATGAGAGAAACGCAATCACAAGATACACAACATTTATCCTGGGAAAACCTTATGGGGAAGAAAACCCAACAAAACTTCCTTAATATAGATAGCCAATACAATGCCAAGACAATAAACCAAACACTAGAGAATATCCTCTCCCAAGTAATGCACTGCTCTCTCTTACTTCTTCTCCAACTACAACTACCAAACTTGTGCTCTGGATGATCAAATGAGTGAGTGAAAAAATGAGTGGTTGGCTTCCTTTATTTATACAAACTGGCAAGTGCTAAAAGGAGATGTCTCTTCACTGGAAGGGCCGACTTGTCTTGTTGGTTGGTTAGAACCACTTTAATTTTCCTGGGGGGCGACTTATTACTTTGCATATTACAATTAGGGTTTAACCAATCTGTAAAAGGGGATTTGGTCAATTACAATGCCCGAAATGATCAATCCACAGAAAGGGATTGATCTAATGAATAATAAATCAATAATGAATATATTTTATCTTTTAATTTATCCACAAAAGGGGATAAGAATATTCTTTGCAGTTACACAATATTTTAATAATCCCTCTTAACAAGAAGGATATTCTTTATCTTTTGACAAGTCACTGGATGTCATCATCAACTGAAAAGCAACATCAACTGAAAATCAACATCAACTAGATAACATCATCAACTGGGTAACAACATCAACTGGATA
Source organism: Picea mariana (assembly GCA_032191745.1). Taxonomy (NCBI): domain Eukaryota; kingdom Viridiplantae; phylum Streptophyta; class Pinopsida; order Pinales; family Pinaceae; genus Picea; species Picea mariana. Next base: position 32,417 of record JASDQU010754777.1, read on the forward strand.
ACATGAGGCATCAATATAATCCACTTGGTCATTTGGCATCACGACTGGTATATCTATAAATCATCAGAAGTTTTGTTCTCTTTATCTTTGTGTAGAAGATACTCTTTCTTTCTTTAATATTCACGTAGAATATACTCTTTCTTATCTTCACACAGAATATATCTTATCTTCACACAGACGATGTATTATCTTCACACATAAGATATTCTATGAGTTTTTCCATTCCTTTTATGTTCTCCCTTCTCTTGTAGTCATCTACCTCACCCATCCACTTGGGAGGACTACTACCATAGCTTCAGTCCTAGTCATACCACATGAAATAGATAAGCTAAGATGATATCCTGGGCAAGAATAGAATCCCTTTCCATGATCCACACAGGATCACGACACAGACCTCAAGAGCCAACTAACCATTCCACATGATCATGGTTTGTGTTCCATGCTACTCAATCCTTGGCTAGAGGAGAGTATCTTCCTACTACCCCTTGGAGAAACATCCACACTCCTCTCTACAAGGGTGGTCACACCCCTCTTTATGAGGTCATTCTAGCATGTCCCTAGAGTATCCAAAACTCAACACTTGGACATATTCCAATCTTGGCAAATTTCTCATTCCCCTTTTCTACGAAGGTCTCTTATTTTTCTCCTTCTCTACGAAGGTATATTCTCTTTTCCTTCTCTATGAAGGTCTACCCGTGGGATTGCTCATTCCTTCTCTACAAAGGTATCTTCTCTTTTCTGCGAAGGTCTAGCTATGCGATCTAAAAAAATATCTTGTGGTCCAAAATCTTTCCATGGTATAATACCATGCTACCCATCTATTGAGCACCATCCATCTATTGGATAGATTTCATCTTGATCAAAATATCTAGGCACCATCCATCTTCTTTCCCAACTACACCAAATCACGATCCTCCATTTCAAACTCGGAGACATAGCTCCCTCTTGCACCAAACTAAGAGCTTCTAATCATCATCCTTGAAGTTTTCTTCTATAATATCCTAGGTTCCTTCTTGAGTTTGAACATTTATTTCTTTCTAACTTCATACTGGATCAACCTGCTCCCTCTGCATCTATAAGAATGGTACTGGAACAACCTGCATTTACTTGCATCTCATCAACTAAATTTGAGTATCTATCTTTATCTTCATATTGAACATTTTTGTTCTGCATCTTTAGGAGCCTCCTACTCCTATATAAATACTGGATACTGTCTGGTATTTACTGATTGCCACCATATCATAAGTCCTTCTCATATTGTCTAAATTTTGCAAGTCAAGGCATAAGTTATTTCTTTCGATACCTATAAACTTACTTACAATATGCTTTTTGAGATATGTCACTTAACCAATTAGTCAGTAACAATAAGTAGTAATCAAATAAAACTATATCATGATTTCTATCAGAGTAGTACATATATTTTATTAAGAAACACTTGTTCAACCATGTATACATCTGAAACCCTAATCATGAATAAGAATTTTGAACTCTTTTTCACTCTAGCTATGAAATTACCAAATTTTCCCTTACTATCATAGTTGAACACATACCTTTGTCACTCTCATGAGTGATCATACTTGAAATAAATATTTTATCTCTTTCTTTATCTTGTTCTTTGATACTTACTTCATAAATATGCATAGATACTAAAATAAAATGAGGTTAATTAACATTCTCACAAAAAATCCAACTTGTAATGATAAAGTATTAAAGTAATAAAGATAGTAAAAGATAAACATGAATACTTATATTTTGTTTTTGTGTGGGGAGGCTCTATGGACTCCACCATTTGCTATCTTTCTTTAGATCAACTATCTTCAACTTAAAGTACATAATCCTCAATTTCTACTAAAGATTTCTTCGAGGGAGGAGATTCCTCTTCCACTGCTACATCTGCTCGATGCTTTCTTTTCCCTTTTCCTTGAGGACATTCATAGGAAAAGTGTCCCAACTTTTGACAGTTGTAGCATCTGATCTTTGAAACATCTTTCTTCTTATTTAGAACTCTTATAGAGTTAACTTATTTATTGTTCTTCCGAAAGGAAATTCTTCTATTATTTTGAACTGTAATATCTTCCTCTTTGTTAATAATTATTCTCTTTTGTTGGTCTGCAAGTCTAGATTCTTTAGGTGTGCAATATGCCCATAACTTATCAAACTTGGGTAACTTGATTCTTGCACACACTCCTTGTACAAAAGGAATCCAAAATGTTGGAAACCCATTTAGGGTTGTGGTTACAATATATTTGTCACTAATGACATATCCAATAGTTGCAATCTTATCTCTAATATGAGAAACTCTCATAAGATAGGATGTGACAGATTCTGAGTTTTCCTATCTTCATATTACGAAGTTGATTTCTTAAGGCAAGATTCTGGCTAAAGTATTTTCTTTCATATAACTTGTTGAGTGATTCATACATTTGACTTCCTGTCTGTAGTTAGGATATATGAGGGATCAAGTGATCATTTATTGAATATGACACGATTCTCTTTGCTTTCTTTTCATTCTTCTTATTCTTGGTCTTTTTCTCTTCTTCCTCTAGTTTTGGTACACCCACTGTAACATGTTCTAGGAAATCATTCTCATCTAGAATCATCTACAACATATGCTTCCAAGATCTGAAGTCTCCAGATCCTTCCATCATGTTGTCTACCCTCATACCGGTAGCCGTTTTTTCTTGTAGTAGAAACCCTAACGCTTTGGGCTATAGAAATAATAGAAAAAACAAATTTCATGGATATGAAAACTAAACTCACCAAAATATGTGCTTGACTGAGGCGAGTATGTTGGTATAGTCAGTTTCTGAAAATTAAAAATTTTACCCCTTGAAACTGAGTTTGTAGAAATCTAGAATGGTACTTCTAGTACTGGTTATGGTTTCCTAGTTTTCGGGTACTTCTGGTACTCTGGTTTTCTGGTTTTCTAGCACCAGTGAAAACTACGGTTTCACTTTCCAGGATTTTTTTCCACTAAAAAGGTGTGATGAAGGTGCCAATGAGTTCCTTAGGCTATGGCACACTTTTCTAGATGATCTTTGGGCTGGAATTCCTCTTTAATAAAAATCCCTAATTTTCTTGTACGACAACATTGACGGTTTTTTTTTCCTGTGAAAGATTCTCTCTTTGTCTTAGCTATGATACCATGTTAAATTTTAAGCTATTATTAGGTTTCTTTTTCAATTTACTAGATAACCATAGCATAGATAGGATCACTGAGAGAAACGCAATAACAATATACACAACATTTATCCTGGGAAACCCTCATGGGGAAGAAAACCCAACAAAACTTCCTTAATATAGATAGCCAATACAATGCCAAGACAATAAACCAAACACTAGAGAATATCCTCTCCCAAGTAATGCACCTCTATCTCTTCCTTCTTCTCCAACTGTAGCTACCAAACTTGCGCTCTGGATGATCGAATGAGTGAGTGAACAAATGAGTGGATGGCTTCCTTTATTTATACAAATGGCAAGTGTTGAAAGGAGGCTTCTCTTCACTGGCAGGGTCGACTTGTCTTTCTGGGTGGTTAGAACCAATTTAATTTTCATGGGGGCTGACTTCTTACTTTGCATATTACAATTAGGGTATGACCAATACACAAAAGGGGATTTGTTCAATTACAATGCCCGACATGATCAATCCACAAAAGGGGATTGATCTAATGAATAATAAATCAATAATGACTATATTTTATCTTTTACTTTATCCACAAAAGGGGATAAGAATATTTTTTGCAGTTACACAATATTTTAACACATTGAAGTAAAAATCTTAGTCTAATCACCATTCTCAATAGCATAGAACTTGGATACAAAAATTTACAATTGGAAAATAAAGAAGTACGAATATCAAGCTAAGGAGTGATGTTTGATAGAGGAAATCCCAATAAAGCAATCAAGAACATGTTTTTCAGTATAATCAATCCCAATTATGCTAGAGAAAAATATAAAACAAACACCAACACTCATTCCTACTAATACACAAAAAAGACCTCCCCTGTGATTCAATGAAAGAAACTCCCCGATAGATCATGTCGATGAAGTATCCAAGTCAGTCAGGGGACAAGGGAGGTGAAAATTTGAGTAGAATCCTTCACCGACCAGGCAACCTGATGGTGGGAAACCCATGCACCACAACTACAAACATGGAACACTTCTACCTTCTACATTTTTTAAATATTCGACGAAAAAAAGTTGTTAACACAAGTCAACATCCCGACTTTTAAACATGGGTTCAACCCAATCGCTCACATCCACCAATGTGAGAATGAGTGGAGAAGAGTAGTATACCAGGATGAAAGGATATGACCACCTATGTTCCCAAATACAATGGATGATATACCGCATAAATTGTATAAAATTGAAGAAGCATGTGGACACACATTCAACTGGTATGAAATCAAAGAAAATTTCATCAGAGAATTTGAATTTATCCACAAGGAGGCACATTTGCGAGAGGCCAAAAAAGAAATCAAATATTTTTTCAAAAAAACAAATCCTGACGAAATTCAAAAAAGAGGAAAAGCTAAATTCGACAAAGTATCAACTTCGACTTGCAATTTCGTGTCAGCATAGAGTCAAGAAAGTATAATGAATCATTGAATAGACATGGAAAACATAAGTTTTCAAAGAAAATTTTTTCAATGGAAGAGAATTCATCCCAGAGTAACTAATTTTGTAAAGACGATATATTTAGTATCCAAGGAAGAAAAGGAACATAGAAAAAAACCCAATTTTCCCCTAAGCTATAATGAGGTTGTAGAAGGAGAACAAAAACTAGATGAATCTAAAGCACCTAAGTGGATGGATGCATAAATTAAAACTAAGGAATTTGACATATCAATAGATGGTTGCCCAAAAATGGCAAGAATAGGCGAATATTGGTCAGATAAACAAACCACAGGGATAGTCAAACTTCTATGAGAATATCAGGATGTTTTTTCACACGACTACAAAGACTTAAGAGGATTGGTGCAAGAGATGGGGGATATGAAAATCATCCTTGTCCTTGGGGAAAAACCCATCAAAAAATTACCATACGAATTGGTACAAAAGTATAAGCCCATATTCTAGAAAGAGATAGAAGCAATGCTAGCCATTGGCATTATATATTATATCAACAAGTCAAAATGGGCAAATCTGATGGTCGTGCAAATAAAAAAGAATGACCCTAAGAAACTATGAATATGTGTCAACTTTCGGGGGTTAAATAAGCTGACAATAACTGATCCATTCCCAATGTTGTTCATCGATTAAATCATTAATCAAGTCATCGGGAATGGTTTTTATTCATTTACAAATGACTTCTTAGGATACAACCAAGTACCTATTGCAAAATAAGACCAGGGGAAAAAAAAATTGTTTCTGATTTCGGGCCATTTGCATATATAGTAATGTCGTTTGGGATCAATAATGCCCCATCAATATTCTCTCAGATAAATGTCAAAGCATTCCAAGAATACATCTATAAAACAATGGTTGTGTATTTTGATGACTTGAACATTTACAACCTGATGATAGACCACATCCAATGGTTCTGAATGATGTTGGAAATATGTCGACACATTCACCTATCACTGAATATCAAAAAATGCATATTTTCCACACCAATGGGCATCTTGTTGGGTCACATTGTATGCAAAGACATAATTAAGATCGACATGTACAAAATAAAAATTATTCTCAACTTAAAGCCACCAATCAATCAAAAGAAATAAAAATGTTCCTTAGGAATATCGGATATTACAGAAAATTTATTCCACATTACCCGAATATAAATTTTTCAATCGATGAGTTGTTGAAGAAAGAAGTCTTGAGTTCCAATGGAACCAAGAATGCAATGAATATTTTGATCTCTTAAAGAGAAAATTGGTAGACACATCGATTTTAAGATTTCAAGATTGGTTGTGAAATTTTCATGTCCATGTCAACACATCTAATGTTGTTGTCGGTTCAGTTCTATCCCAACCATACGATGGCATGGTTTATCACCCAAATGCATGTGTTAGTCGAAAGATGAATAAATCCAAAATAAATTATTCGACGACATAACGAGAGGCCCTAGCCATGATCTTCTCCCTTCAAAATTTTTGAAATTATTTAATGGAAAACCCATTCATATTATTCACGGACCATAAAGTACTTAAGTATTTAGTAAATAAACCAATCCATTAGGGAAAAATCTATCGATGGCTACTACCATTCCAATAGTTCGACTTTGATTAATTTTACACCCAACCATAGGCATCTAGGGTATATGCCACCCCCATTCCAAGCTGTGAGGCCACTAGGGTGAAGGAATTCAAGATACATGCTTTAAGCTCACTCGATCCAACTCATTTATCTTATGGATTAACTAATCTACTAATTATAGAGCACTTTTTCCCTCTCATCTAGTTATCAAATAGCCTCAACACTATCTTCCATTTCCATACACAAAACAACAAAGATCTCACCCTTCTTTTCTCAATGGCCCCTCAGGGATATTCATATGGGATTATAGTTCTCTTCAATTTAGTCTGAAAGAGTTGAATATGTTGAATTCCTTTTTCGAATAACCTAGAAGAATACAACTTATCTCTCAAACAACCAATGTTGATCAATAACCTAAGGGTGAAGGATTCCTAACTTGCCCACCCTCTATACTTATGTAAAACCCTTCTATCTCTTCCCCATGGTTTGTGATTTCCCTTTCATAGTGTTGTTTTTTGTTCATCTTAAAATTGATACTTATTAGCAATATATGGAGAATGCAAGATTAGATTTGGAAATATTAAATGTAATAAAGGTGAGAATGAATAGACACTAATATGTTTTAGGGTATGATGATTGATTTTTGTTTTAATAGGAGATTTAAGTATTCTTACATTTTTCCCATGATGATTGTAGTCAACCAATGCTAAAATAACTACCCGAGGTAGAATTCCTCACCAACCATTTATATGCATTCCCTGATTAGCTTCCTAATTTCAAAGAGTTTGATAGATTCATTTGAGACATATGATGGAATTTAGATAATACCTTAAGCTTCCACATGGCATTAGAGGATTAGTTTCCTATAAATCTCCTTTCCTCTTTCCTTGGGTGGAATCATAACCCTTCTCATCCTCTTCATATTTCAAACCATTATATATTATATTCCAACATTAATATTTACATAACTTTAGTCCATAAAAAATATATTTGCAAGATTTACATGTCTAGGCCTTGGCCTTGAGCTCCATACTAGGAATGTGGAATTGAGTATTAAATATTTTGATAGTATTTAACATGTAATATAAAATATGGTATGTCATTCCACCTAATAAAGAGTTGTAAAAAGTAATTAATGTATTATCAACATARCAATAGAAAAGAWCATTAGATGGAAGTGACTTAATAAGTGAATAAGCTCAACCTATTTTTAGTTGAGAATTTTCGAATTTTACCATAAGTTATATTTTCAATTATAGTTTCACTTGATTAATGAGAACTTTGACTATGAAACTTTGCTCTCAGAAGTTTTGGCCCATTTTAAAAGGATCCAGATTGACTGGATCAAGGAGCTCTAGGGTTTTGACCCATTTTAAAAATATCCATCCATATTCAATTGAACTCGAAGAAAAAAGTAAAATCTTCATAAGGTTGGAATTTGTCCACTTATTAACTTACTTCTTTTTTTATGGGGATAAACAAATCTCTACTTCTTCTTTAAAAAAAAACAAACATAGTTAACTTCCTTTTTGTTTGGATTGAAGTTAGATTAATATGAGTGATGCCTCTACCATACTAATTATAGATTACCATTACTAGGAATGATGCCTCTACCCTAATAATTATATATTTAATTTGGATTGAAATTATGTCATTGATATATTAAACTCCTCTTTTTTATTCATGGAAATTAGGTTACGAGGAGTGATGCGCTACTCCTAATCTTTCATATTTTCAACTCACCTAGAAATTTCAGTTATAGTTTCACTTGATTAATGAGAACTTTGAGAGTTGTTCATAAAGGTTTTAAGAAGACCTAGATTGGTAGAAATGTTAATAGAAGTTATCGTTCCACTTGATTAATGAGAACTTTGACCATGGAACTTTGATCTCAAGAGTTTTGACCCATTTTAAAAGGATCTAGATTGAGTGGATCAAGGTGCTATAGGGTTTTGGTCAATTTTAAAAAGATCCATATTCAATTAATCAAAGTGAACTATTGAATTTGTCCACTTATTAACTTACTCTTTTTTTTAATAGCAATACGATATTTTCTAAAAAACTAAAACTAATTGTATGTAGGTGGGAAAAAACACCCCTCAACACACACCAGTCCACTCAACCTAAACCCAATTAACTGAAATTGAGTCGGTTATATATTAAAATCCCCTTTTTAATCCAATTGAATTTAGGCTACCAGGAATGATGCACCTACTCTACTAGTTATATATTTAACTGTTTAACTCAGCTTTCATATTTTTAGCCCATTTGGCTCACTTTCACATTTGCACCTCTAATGTTAAAATTTGTGTAAAGATTTGGGTAAACTCGATTAGCTTCCTAAGTTCAAATAGTTTGATATATTTATTTGAGTCATATAATGGAATTTAGATAATACGTTAAGGTGACACGTGGAATTAGAGGATTGGTTTCCTATATATCCCTTTTTCCTCTTTCCTTTGTTTGAATCATATCCCGTCTCATCCTCTTCTTATTTAAAACCATTATATATTATATTCCAACATTAATATTTACATAACTTTTGTACATAAAAATATATTTACAAGATTTACATGTCTAGGCCTTGGCCTTGGCCTAGAACTCCATACTAGGAATGTGGAATTAAGTATTAAATATTTTGATAATATTTAACATGTAATATAAAATATGGTAGGTCATTCCACCTAATAAAGAGTTGTAAAAGGTAATTAATGTATTATCAACATGACATAGAAAAGAACATTATATGGAAGTGATTTAATAAGTGGATAAGCTCAACCTCTTTTTAGTTGATAATTTTCCGTAAATCCAATAGGAATTTTACCATAAGTTATATTTTGAGTTATAGTTTCACTTGATTAATGAGAACTTTGACCATGACATCTGTTTGTAAAGGTTTTAAGAAGACCTAGGTTGGTATGAATTTTAAGGAAAGTTATAGTTCCACTTGATTAATAGGAACTTTGACTATGAAACTTTGCTCTCAAGAGTTTTGTCCCATTTTAAAAGGATTTATATTGATTGAATCAAGGAGCTCTAAGGTTTTGGCCCATTTTAAAAGTATACATATTCAATTGAACTCAAAGAAAAAAGTAAACTCTTCATAAGGATGGAATTTGTCCACTTATTAACTTACTCCTTTTTTTTAATGGGGATACACAAATATCTACTTCTTCTTTTAAAAAAAAATAAACATAGTTAACTTCCTTTTGTCCAGATTGAAGTTAGATTACTATGAGTGATGCATCTACCATACTAATTATAAATTACCATTACTAGGAATGATGCCTCTACCCTACTAATTCTATATTTAAGTCGGATTGAAATTATGTTAGTGATATATTAAACTCCTCTTTTTTATTCCTATAGAAATTAGATTACGAGGAGTGATGTGCTACTCCTAAGATTTCATATTTTCACCTCACCTAGCAATTTTAGTTATAGTTTCACTTAATTAATGAGAACTTTGACAGTTGTTCTTAAAGGTTTTAAGAAGACCAAGATTGGTAGAAATTTTAAGAGAAGTTATCGTTCCACTTGATTAATGAGAACTTTGACCATGGAACTTTTCTCTCAAGAGTTTTGACCCATTTGAAAAGGATCCAGATTGAGTGGGTCAAGGTGCTCTAGGGTTTTGGACCATTTTAAAAAGATCCATATTCAATTAATAGAAGTGAAGTTTCACTTTCTTGTAAAAAAGTAAACTCTTCATAACTATTGAGTTTGTCCACTTATTAACTTTTTTTATAGGAGTACACAAATATCTTTTTTTTTTTAAATAAACATAGATAAATTCCTTTCTATTCAGAGACTTTTTGGATAACTTGCTCATTTAAGAGATCAACATATCACTTGCTAGAATTTAAGAGCTTAACATGTCACTCCCCCGAATTGAATCTAGATGGGGAAAAACACCCCTCAACACAACACTCCACTCCACTCAAACTAAACCCAAATGACTAAAATTAGGTATATTAAACTCCTCTTTTTATTCCAATTGAATTTAGGTTAACAAGAGTGATGTCTACTAGTTATATATTTAACTAGGCTTTCAGAAATGAGTGCAAGAGTTAGACATATCAAGCACAAGAAATAAACAAACAACTAAGCTAATAACAACTAAAGAAAAAAAACTAAAATGCATAAGGAAATTAGAATCAAAATCAATCAAGCAATTGGCCAATATTCATGCCACCAATGGATAGATTGTATTAGTGGGAAAACACCAAAGAAAAAGGGGGACTTGTGGATCCCCTCTTCCTCCAAGGGAGGGTTCTTGAGTCCCCTATGTGACAACTCTTCTTACAAATGGTAAAAAAGAAACAAATGGTGAAGAAATTCCAAGATTATTCCCTCAAGAGGTGAGGTGAATAACTCAATGAGATGATGCTAGTATGCTCCAAGAAGGAAAGTGGTTCCTTGTAGGAGAATAGAGGTATCATAACAATACAATGAGATTCTTGAATTCATAGTGCACCCATGGCCTCTTTTTATAGAAAATCTTTGAGGCATTATCCAACAGGACTTTAGTGTGAACAAGGGGCCCTTTAGGGCATGCTTAGGTCTTTGACCAACCCTCCACTCGAATTCAACTCAGATTTGAGGGTCAAATCGACTTGGGAGATAAACCAGAAGTGGGTGAGGGGCCGACAAGAACCATAAATGCATTGTTCTCAAGTGTGCGCAACTTTTTGCGTACAAAGTCATGCATCGGGCACATGTGCAATTTTCTTGCATTTTTTACTAGAGCACGTTCACGCACTTCCTTTAGATTTTGATCGCATGTAAATTTTATAACTAGTTGTATAGTTCTTGTGCCATTTGGAAATGTATTTTGGGGGCTATAAATGAACTAATAGGTGTTTGGAGATGTTGGATTCCTGTGACCATTTGTGGACGAAATTTGATCAACCAACTTAACTCTCAATCAACCAATGTTGATCGATAACCTAAGGGTGAAAGATTCCTAAATTTCCCACCCTCTATACTTATGTAAAACCATTCCATCTATTCCCCATGGGTTTTTATTCCCCTTTCATAGTGTTGTTTTTTGTTCATCTTAAAATTGATAGTTAATAACAATGTATGGAGAATGCAAGATGAGAGTTGGAAATCTTGAACCTGATAATGGTGAGAATGAATATAGACACTAAGATATTTTAGGGTATGATGATTTGTTTTTGTTTTGATAGGAGATTGAAGTATTCATACATTTTTGCGATGATGATTGTACTCAACCCACACTAAAATAACTACCTCAGGTAGATATCCTCACCAACCATTTACATGCATTCTATGATTAGCTTCGTAAGTTCAAAGAGTTTGATAACTTCATTTGAGGCATATATATAATGTAATTTATATGATACGTTAAGCTCACACATGGCATTAGAGGATTAGTTTCCTATAGATCTCCTTTCCTCATTCCTTTGGTGGAATCATATCCCTTCTCATCCTATTCATATTTAAAACCATTATATATTATATTCCAACATTAATATTTACATAGCTTTAGTCCATAAAAATATATTTACAAGATTTACATGTCTAGGCCTTAGCCTTCGCCTTGAGCTCCATACTAGAAATGTGGAATTGAGTATTAAATATTTTGATAATATTTAACATGTAATATAAAATATGGTAGGCCATTCCACCTAATAAAGAGTTGTAAAAAAGTAATTAGTGTATTATCAACATGGCAATGGAAAATAACATTAGATGGAAGTGACTTAATAAGTGGATAAGCTTCTTTGACCATGAGAGTTGTTTGTAAAGGTTTTAAGAAGACCTAGGTTGTTAGGAATTTTAAGGAAAGTTATAGTTCCACTTGATTAATGGGAACTTTGACTATGAAACTTTGCTCTCAAGAGTTTTGGCACATTTTAAAAGGATATAGATTGACTGGATCAAGGAGCTCCCATTTTAAAAATACCCATATTCAATTGAACTAGAAGAAAAAAGTAAACTCTTCATAAGGATGGAATTTGTCCACTTATTAACTTACTCCCATTTTTTATAGGGATACACAAATCTCGACTAGGAATGATGCCTCTACCCTAATAATTATATATTTAATTCGGATTAAAATTATGTCACTGATATATTAAACTCCTCTCTTTTATTTGTGGAAATTAGGTTACGAGGAGTGATGCCCTACTCCTAAGCTTTTATATTTTCAACTCACCTAGCAATTTCATTTATAGTTTCACTTAATTAATGAGAAACTTTCACAGTTGTTAGTAAAGGTTTTAAGAAGACCTAGATTGGTAGAAATTTTAAGAGAAGTTATTGTTCTACTTGATTAATGAAAACTTTGACCATAGAACTTTGTTCTCAAGAGTTTTGACCCATTTTAAAAGGATCTAGATTAAGTGGATCAAAATGCTCTAGGGTTTTGATTAATTTAAAAAAAATCCATATTTAATTAATCTTAAGAGGTCACAGGTTCAAATCCAGAGAGGGGTAGGGTATGTATACCTTCGTAGACTTTACCAGTAAAATCGTTGGGAGAAGGGGGGTCCATTGTCCCACAAACAAGGGGGTCTCATACACCAATTTGGTGTGCTGGCTTGGCCGTGACCTTAAAAATAGATTATTATTATTATTATTATAATCAAAGTGAACTATTGAATTTGTCCACTTATTAACTTACTCTTTTTTTATAGAAATACCAGATTTTGTAAAAAATTGAAACTAATTGAATGTAGGTGGGAAAAAAAAACACCCTTCAGCTCACACCACTCTACTCAACCTAAACCCAATTAATTGAAATTATAATAATAATAATAATAATCTATTTTTAAGGTCACGACGAAGCCAAACACCAAACTGGTGTATGAGACCCCCTTGTTTGTGGGACAAGCAACCACCTCTAAAGTCTAAAGAAGTATACATACCCTACCCCTCTAGATTTGAACTTGTGACCTTACCTTTTTAATCCAATTAAATTTAGGTTACCAAAAGTGATGCGCCTACTCTACTAGTTATATATTTAACTCTTTAACTAGGATTTCATATTTTCAGCCGATTTGGCTCACTTTGACGTTTGCATTTTTAGTGTTAAAATCGCTTTGGGTAAACTCGATCAGGAAATAGGTGTGTTTGAAGTGCTGTAATGGAGGTTATTCCAGACGATCTCGTTTGAGAGTGCTTAATGAGAGTGCCCTACAATTCACACGATAAGCTGAAAGCTGTCTGCAGAAGCTGGGAAGCTATGGTGAGTGGCCCTAAGTTCTATGCAGACAGAAATATATCTGGGACGAGTGAGCAGCTGCTATGCATGATTCAGAGGGTTGATGGGGGTGATTTTTCAATAACGGTATATGACCTTGCGAAGGGAACCTGGGGAAGGTTTCCTACCATTGATCAATGTTCCTACAAGTTGATCAAACTCCAAGGTTTTTAGATCATTTAGTTCTTCTATAGAAGAGACCTTCGAATTGAACCTATCTGGGAGATATCTCAAGATTTTCTGAACTAAAGAAGGTCCCTCAATTGTTTCACCAAGTGCTTTCATTGCATTTACCATTTCTTCTACTCTCAGAAAGTATTTTCCAACAGTTTCATATTCTTTCATCTTTAGCTGTTCAAACTGCATTATGTATGTTTGAAGCTTGGCATCCTTTACCTTCTCATTACCCTCATAATTGTTAATGAGTTTGTCCCACATTTCTTTGGCAGTTCCTAGATGCATAACTTTTACGAATTCTGCTTCTGCAAGCCCACTCAAGATAGAATTCATAGCCTTATCATTGAAGCTAAATTCTAGTTTGTCATCCTTATTAGCTAGTACAAATGGCTTTACATAACCAGCATCTACCACATCCCAAACATCTGCACCTAAAGCCATTATGTAGGTTCTCATTCTAACTTTCCAAAAGGAAAAGATTGTTCCATTGAGCAGAGGGGCCTTATTGGTTGAATTTTTTTCATGGATTGACATGTTTAAGCTCTAGGATCTACCTTTAGATAAAAGGGGCCGGCTCTGATATGAATTTTTGGACAACTGAGAGGGGGGGTGAATCAGTTGTTTACCGATCTTGAACAATTATACTTATTTTTAATTCTTTACAAAGAACTCAATGACAATCACAATGATGCAGGGCAACAAGAAATAGCATATTCAACATCAGTCACACATATGAGATACACTGAGATAGATTTTCTTGAGGAAACCCATACAGGGTAAAAACCTCTTCTTCTTTATATGATAAGTAATGTTTACATTCTTTACATTGTCGTACATATGAGCACCAACTCATACTAAGGATGCAACCTCTATTTTGCAAGATACTACTTGCTAAGAGCACCAACTCTTTGTTTCCTCTAGAACCTACTGGAAAGAAGCACCAACTCCCTGGTTTCTCTAGCACCAACTAGAAGGAAGCACAAACTCCCTGGTTTCTCTAGCACCAACTAGAAGGAAGCTACAACTCCCTATGTTCAAGCACTCCCTTGAACCTCTGAGGACACCAGTCCTCCCTAAAACCACCCTACCACCCTTGTTTATGAATATGAATTACTGAAACTTATTACGATGATATAGTGTTCAACAACAACTTACCAGTCTCATCATTGTTCTGCAAGATTTTGCTGCTCTGTCTTCCTCACTGTCTTCCTGCGTGCATCCATTGCCCTTTATATTATTCTAACTTTTGTTCTCTATGTTCCATTCCCATTCAATGCACCTTTTGTCTTCTGTCCATTTCAGCTACTGCACTCCACCTCCTTCTTCACACATACATTACTCTCTACACCAACAACAACTGATCTCTTCTTTTCTCAACTTAATTATGCTTCCTGTGCATCTTGTGCATCCTATGTATCTCATGGTTATGCATCCTCTACATGTCGAGTGCTCTGCCTGTTCATCATGGCAAATCTTCACCTTCTCTGTTTGTTCATGCCATATGTCCATCATCACTGGGTGTCATAATCAAATTCCTTTGCCTCACCATCAGTTGAGATTCTTCATCTTTTGTTACAGTCGAGCTCAATTATTCTATTACACTTACAGTCTCCAACGCTCATTTATCTATCAATCGCCTTCACGGATAGTATTTTGTCCTACTGGAAGATCCCTTGAGACATTTCACCTTCTCTGTAAATCACGCCGAAGTGTCTTCAAGTCCAGTAGTAGAAACCATTAGTGGTTTCTAGTAGTTACACTGCGAGGAGCAATATTATCCCTCCAATCGTGCCCAAATTCACCTGCACCATTGGATTGGCTCCATGGGATCTTGCATTCATTTTGGCATTTCAGTCTTTGGCATTTCGAGATCACTGTGGTGGAAGATTTTAGTTCTCTCCATTTCTCGACCCCGGAAAATCCGAAAGAAAAAAGAAGCTTAACTCCTTCCCCAGCTTCTGCTGATGTGACCAAGGGTTGTGACCTCTTGTTGAGCCTAACCGTGTTTCGCATTTTGGCTTTTCTATAATTCGGCATTCCTTTGATGAAGGGTCTCGAGCCTTGACCCCTCCATCTCCCGGTATCCGAAACTTCGAAAGGGATTCAAATCAACGGTCCACAATCTCCCTTTGATCAATGATTCATATTAGATCGTGGTTTCGCATTTCGTGATTTTGACATTTTTCCCTTTCGTGTCATCGCGACTCTAACATTACAAAATTCATGATAAAAAAATCTCCGAAGTGATTAGACGATTCACATAACCCACTGAGATGGACGATTGACAGGATTTCAATGTTTTTCCCTTCGATTTTTCGAGACTCACAATGGTCCCTTTCGGCATTTCGGAGTTTGAGACATCGTAATGGTGGAGTTTTTGCTTGCTATGTAGAACCCTGAAATAGAAAGTTTCGATGTGATGTAAACCTGCTGACGTCACATGTGGATTGACACGTGTCAAATAGCTTCCACGTGTCACTCTGATTCATGACTTACATGTGCCTGAAATGTTGAATCAACTTGACACTTGTCATTGCCTGATTGTGCCATGTGTCCTTAGCTGATGTGGTTTGCTGACGTGGTTTTTTGATGTGTCTATTTCTGGATTTCGCATTTTGGCACTTCAAGACTCCTTATGATGAGAGTATATGAATTCTCCATCTCCCGATAATTGAAATCCCGATATGATGTGCCTACTTCTGAAATTTCGGCGTTTCTCTTTTCGGCACTCCAGGACTCCTGATGTTGAGAGTCTCATATCTCCCGGTATCCGAAATCTCGGTATCGATTACTTCGAGTGATGCGCTTGTTTTGGGTTTTCGGGATTTTGCATTTCGACACTTTGGGACTCCTGATGTTGAGAGTCTCTGACTTCTCCATCTCCCAGTATCTGAAATCCTGGTATCCATTACTTCGAGTGATGCGCCTGTTTTGAGTTTTTAGGATTTCGCATTTTGGCACTTCGGGACTCCTGATGATGAGAGTCCTATTTCGCAATTTTGGGGTTTTGGATTTCGTGACTTCGAGACTCCTGTGTTGGAGAGTCTCAACTCTTGACTTTTTAGTTAGTGAAAGCTTGATCTTTCTCCACGTCTTCTTCTTGGATCGATGGTCTAGATTTTTCCTTGATCCAACGATTTAGGTTATATTGAGATTTCGCATTTCGCAAATTTGAGACTCTTGTAGTGGGAGTTCTTGACATCTCCAACTCCTAGTATCCGAAATCTCAATAGTCGAAATTCCGAAATGGAGTTTGACCAACACTTCTATCTTTCCATTCGATCATCGTTTCTCTACTGGTCTTCCTTGCCTGGTTGTTTTCCATCAAATGAACAAGCACACCTTCGCACTGTGTTCGACTTTGCGCTAATTCCTCCTGAGCTTACTTTGTTCCTATTTTTCCATCGATGCATACTCTGATCTTGCCATCAATGAAAAGAATACTCTGCCTGCAAAGCATGCCAACAATAACAATACAATGAGATTCTTGAATTCATAGTGCACCCATGGCCTCTTTTTATAGAAAATCTTTGAGGGATTATCCAACCAGTCTTTAGTGTGAAGAAGGGCACTTTAGGGCACCCTTAGGTATTTGATCAGCCCTCCGCTTGGGTTCAACTTAGATTTGAGTGTCAAATCGACTTGGGAGCTAAACCAAAAGTGGGTGAGGGGCCGACAAAAACCATAAATGTGTTGTTCTCAGGTGTGCGCGGATTTTTGCATACGCAGTCGTGCATCAGGCACATGTGCAATTTTCCTGCGTTTTTTACTTGAGCACATGGAAAGGATTCCTTTAGATTCTAAGCGCATGTGAATTTTATAACGAGTTGTATAGTTCTTATGCCCTTTGGAAATGTATTTTTGGGGCTATGAATGAACTAATAGGTGTTTGGAGATGTTGGATTCCTGTGACCATTTGTGGACAAAATTTCAGTGGTAACAACAACTTAGCTCTCAATCAACCAATGTTGATCAATAACCTAAGGGTGAAAGATTCCTAACTTTCCTACCCTCTATACTTATGTAAAACCATTCTGTCTATTCCCCATGGTTTTTTAATCCCCTTTCATAGTGTTGTTTTTTGTTCATCTTAAAATTGATAGTTAATAACAATGTATGGAGAATGAAAGATGAGAGTTGGAAATCTTGAACCTGACAATGGTGAGAATGAATATAGACACTAAGATATTTTAGGGTATGATGATTTATTTTTGTTTTGATAGGAGATTGAAGTATTCGTACATTTCTGCGATGACGATTGTACTCAACCCACACTAAAATAACTACGTGAGGTAGATTTCCTCACAAACCATTTACATGCATTCTATGATAAGCTTCCTAAGTTCAAAGAGTTTCATCACTTCATTTGAGGCATATAATGTAATTTAGATGATACGTTAAGCTAACACATGGTATTAGAGGATTAGTTTCCTATAGATCCCCTTTCCTCTTTCCATTGGTGGAATCATATCCCTTCTCATCCTCTTCATATTTAAAACCATTATATATTATATTCCAACATTAATATTTACATAGCTTTAGTCCTGTTATCGCACGGTTTGTAGGAAAGGTCTAAAGAGCTTGAGTCAGAGCTTGAAACCGGCGTAACAGGATCTTTCCCACCCACTGTCACCTTGATGGGGAGCTCTTTCTATTTAGGATGGCTAGTCCAAGGGAGACGTCCCTAAGCAATCTGGGTTAATGAAGGGCTAAAGGGTAATGGACCAAGTCAAAGGAGTTCCCTTTCACAGATTGCTACCAAGTATGAGATAGTCAAGAGAAAAGTCTTCCACTGAATGAGGCACCTGCTTGCGAGACAAGACAAACAAAGATAGAATATGTGCCGCAGTGGTTAGTACTTCTAGATATTAATGACTATCTTCCAATGTATATATGGGCAAATGATCAAATGCTATTATTGACGAAGTCAATGATGGCTAAATATAGACAAATGATTTATATTACTTCTTCAACAAAGCATAACAGATAATGAGCATTCAATGTTCACAATTAAAACCTTGTATTATATGTTTAATGCAATAAATATGTCAAAATAGCCCACATATATAAAGTTGTTGTGTCACCTATACTGTTGCTACAATTAATGTGACGTCAAGCATTAGTATTTAGGTTAAAAGAGAGACAATGAGTAAAACGTTTTGTCAAATCAGCTTGAAGATGCAATTAATGACTCAAATTCTATCATGAAAGAGGTGATGAAAGTCACTTTGTTCTAAGCCAAACAAGAGATCAACAAAATGTGACGTCACCTATAATTTTTCTGCTATCATTATGCAGAAAAGAGAGTGACGTCAGCCCTATTTATGAGTTACTTTGAAAGGAAAAGAGCACAACTTTTTACCAAATAAGCTCACAAATGTAATCAATAGCTCAAAATCAATCAAAGGAAGGTGACAAAGTCAAAATGTTGATGTCAAAACAAGAGTTCCAAGCATGTGACGTCACCTATATAAATTTTGTTGTCTGCAGCAAAGGGGTTAGCTAGCCAAGGAGTGACGTTTTTGACAAACTCAACCAGCAAAAATGAAATAAAACTCCACGGCTATGATAAGATGACTAGGCCGCACCTTTATATCCAAACAAAAGTTAAAATAAGTAGGATGTCACCTTATTAGGGTTAGTAAAGAAGAAGGTTAGGGTTTCAAATTTGAAAGTAGTTTGAAAGAGTTTAGGGCATAAACAAGCTCAAGAGAGTTTCTAGACTAGTGCCTTGGGTTAATGGAGTCAATTGAAGTGAGACTAATGGTTTAGGAGGGACTCAAACTTAAGGACAAGAGAGATAGGGTTTGATGGTGTTGCTATGGCAAGGCCACCAACCCTAAACCCTAAGAAGGAAAGACTTAACTAAGTGTAGCTAAAGCTAGGCCTAAAGCTTCCTCTTCTCTCCTTAGGACTTCTTTGGCAAAACGGCTAGCTTACAAACACAAATCTAGGGATGAAAAGTGTTTCTTCATACAAGGATTTTCAAAACCCTAGAAGTAAACCGTAGGTGTAAAC
>JASDQU010754777.1:53673-73101 GCA_032191745.1 Picea mariana
ATAATGGGCTGGCTCGTGATGAGACCTCCCATCCTCTTGGTTAGGTCTTGCATTTATTTATCTCATTTTTCTTAGGGTCCCTTAGTTTCTTATCGAGAGGCCTTTTATTGCCTTCTTGGGGATCCCCTAGGCGAAGCATCTCTAGGTTTTATTTTCCTATGGCTTTTATCTTTTACCAGCTTCTTTTACCTCCTGGGCCTTTAGCCCCTTCTTCCCACAAGACAAGATGTACCCTGGAAGGTCATCCTAATGGCCAGACTAGGGGAGTGGGATGGATGAGCGGGATATAACGATGGAAAAGTGATAAGATGGTGGGAGAGGACGATGGCTCTGCAAACCCCCCTTGCTGGCTAACCAAAACCCATGAATACCGGCTTGCTAAGTTGCCCTATCAATCACCCCAACAATGGTCAAGAGGATTAGTGTAAGATCCAAGCAGTCATCTGAAATGAAAGGAACCAAATGCATACATAAGAAGGTTATAATGATCAAATATGACACATACCATGATACCTTGGACCAATTACCTCATGGAGCAAGAGTCCTCTCTGATGCAAGTCCAGGCCGGTAGTGATGGAGGCTGATACTGCTGATAGGACAAAGCTGGGTGCGAAGGAGAAAGATGGGCCCTCCAGGGCCATGCTCAAGTCGCTCCTGCTCTCGGTATTCCATGTCTAGGACCATGTGGGCCTCGAGACATCATCTCCTAATTATCCCTAGATATTGGGGATAACAAGTCCATAAAAATATATTTACAAGATTTACATGTCTAGGCCTTGGCCTTGGCCTTGAGCTCCATACTAAAAATGTGGAATTGAGAATTAAATATTTTGATAATATTTAACATGTAATATAAAATATGGTAGGTCATTCCACCTAATAAAGAGTTGTTAAAAGTGATTAGTGTATTATCAACATGGCAATCTAAAATAACATTAGATGGAAGTGACTTAATAAGTGGATAAGCTCAACTTCTTTTTAGTTGAGAATTTTCCCTAAATCTAGTAGGAATTTTACCATAAGTTATATTTTGAGTTATAGTTTCACTTGCTTAATGAGATCTTTGACCATGAGAGTTGTTTGTAAAGGTTTTAAGAAGACCTAGGTTGGTAGGATTTTTAAGGAAAGTTATAGTTCCACTTGATTAATGGGAACTTTGACTATGAAACTTTGCTCTCAAGAGTTTTGGCCAATTTTAAAAGGATCTAGATTGACTGGATCAAGGAGCTCCAGGATTTTGGCCCATTTTAAAAATATCCATATTCAATTGAACTAGAAGAACAAAATAAACTCTTCATCAGGATGGAATTTGTCCACTTCTTAACTTACTCCCATTTTTTATGGGAATGCACAAATCTCGACTAGGAATGATGCCTCTACCTTACTAATTATATATTTAATTCGGATTAAAATTATGTCAGTGTTATATTAAACTCCTCTCTTTTATTTGTGGAAATTAGGTTACGAGGAGTGATCCGCTACTCCTAAGCTTTCATATTTTCAATTCACCTAGCAATTTCATTTATAGTTTCACTTAATTAATGAGAAACTTTTAGAGTTGTTAGTAAAGGTTTTAAGAAAACTTAGATTGGTAGAAATTTTAAGAGAAGTTATCATTCTACTTGATTAATGAGAACTTTGACCATAGAACTTTGTTCTCAAGAGTTTTGACCCATTTTAAAAGGATCTAGATTAAGTGGATCAAAATGCTTTAGGGTTTTAGTTAATTTTTAAAAAAATCCATATTTAATTAATCAAAGTGAACTATTGAATTTGTCCACTTATTAACTTACTTCTTTTTATAGAAATACCAAATTTGTAAAAATTTGAGACTAATTGAACTAATTGAACGTAGATGGGAAAAAAAACGTGGAGGAAGACAAGTGGGAAGTTCTGCCGCCTATGATCCAACCGCACGGTCACATATGTCGTGGTGTTTTCATTGAAAGTAAATTCATGGTGTCGAAGGTGGGAAGAAGTTTTCAATCCGACAGCGGGAGCGTGGAGAAGGTGGTAAGATATGTTGACATTCAGGGGAGAGGTAATCAATAGTTGTTTGGTTGCTTCCTCTTGTGGGGAGTTGTTCGCGTTCAGTGAACAAATGGTTATCAAGTATGATGGTGAGAAAAAACTTTGGGTTGTTGTGGCCTCTCTTCCACATCATGTTTTCCATGTTATGTGTGCTACATGGACACGCTTCCTTTAGAGTCTAAGCACATGTGAATTTTATAACGAGTTGTATAGTTCTTATGCCCTTTGGAAATGTATTTTTGGGGCTATGAATGAACTAATAGGTGTTTGGAGATGTTGGATTCCTGTGACTATTTGTGGACAAAATTTCAGTGGTAACAACAACTTAGCTCTCAATCAACCAATGTTGATCAATAACCTAAGGGTGAAAGATTCCTAACTTTCCCACCCTCTATACTTATGTAAAACCATTCCGTCTATTCCCCATGGTTTTTTATTCCCATTTCATAGTGTTGTTTTTTGTTCATCTTAAAATTGATAGTTAATAACAATGTATGGAGAATGAAAGATGAGAGTTGGAAATCTTGAACCTGACAATGGTGAGAATGAATATAGACACTAAGATATTTTAGGGTATGATGATTTATTTTTGTTTTGGTAGGAGATTGAAGTATTTGTACATTTCTGCGATGACGATTGTACTCAACCCACACTAAAATAACTACGTGAGGTAGATTTCCTCACCAACCATTTACATGCATTCTATGATAATCTTCCTAAGTTCAAAGAGTTTCATCACTTCATTTGAGCCATATAATGTAATTTAGATGATACGTTAAGCTAACACATGGCATTAGAGGATTAGTTTCCTATAGATCCCCTTTCCTCTTTCCATTGGTGGAATCATATCCCTTCTCATCCTCTTCATATTTAAAACCATTATATATTATATTCGAACATTAATATTTACATAGCTTTAGTCCATAAAAATATATTTACAAGATTTACATGTCTAGGCCTTGGCCTTGGCCTTGAGCTCCATACTAAAAATGTGGAATTGAGAATTAAATATTTTGATAATATTTAACATGTAATATAACATATGGTAGTTCATTCCACCTAATAAAGAGTTGTTAAAAGTGATTAGTGTATTATCAACATGGCAATCTAAAATAACATTAGATGGAAGTGACTTAATAAGTGGATAAGCTCAACTTCTTTTTAGTTCAGAATTTTCCCTAAATCTAGTAGGAATTTTACCATAAGTTGTATTTTGAGTTATAGTTTCACTTGCTTGATGAGAACTTTGACCATGAGAGTTGTTTGTAAAGGTTTTAAGAAGACCTAGGTTGGTAGGATTTTTAATGAAAGTTATAGTTCCACTTGATAAATGGGAACTTTGACTATGAAACTTTGCTCTCAAGAGTTTTGGCCCATTTTAAAAGGATCTAGATTGACTGGATCAAGGAGCTCCAGGATTTTGGCCCATTTTAAAAATATCCATATTCAATTGAACTAGAAGAAAAAAATAAACTCTTCATCAGGATGGAATTTGTCCACTTCTTAACTTACTCCCATTTTTTATGGGAATACACAAATCTCGACTAGGAATGATGCCTCTACCTTACTAATTATATATTTAATTCTGATTAAAATTATGTCAGTGTTATATTAAACTCCTCTCTTTTATTTGTGGAAATTAGGTTATCAGGAGTGATCCGCTACTCCTAAGCTTTTATATTTTCAATTCACCTAGCAATTTCATTTATAGTTTCACTTAATTAATGAGAAACTTTTAGAGTTGTTAGTAAAGGTTTTAAGAAGACTTAGATTGGTAGAAATTTTAAGAGAAGTTATCATTCTACTTGATTAATGAGAACTTTGACCATGGAACTTTGTTCTCAAGAGTTTTGACCCATTTTAAAAGGATCTAGATTAAGTGGATCAAAATGCTTTAGGGTTTTGGTTAATTTTAAAAAAAATCCATATTTAATTAATCAAAGTGAACTATTGAATTTGTCCACTTATTAACTTACTTTTTTTTATAGAAATACCAAATTTGTAAAAATTTGAGACTAATTGAACGTAGGTGGGGAAAAAAACACCCTAGCACACACCACTCCACTCAACCTAAACCCAATTAACTGAAATTATAATAATAATAATAATTTATTTTTAAGGTCACAACTAAGCCAAACACCAAATTGGTGTATGAGACTCCCTTGTTTGTGGGACAAACCACCCCCTCTAAAGTCTAAGGAAGTATACATACCCTACCCCTCTGGATTTGAACTTGTGACCTCCCCTTTTTAATCCAATTGAATTTAGATTACCAAAAATGATGCGCCTACTCTAATATTTATATATTTAACTCTTTAACTAGGATTTCATATTTTCAGCGGATTTGACTCACTTTCACGTTTGCAGTTTTAGTGTTAAGATCGCTTTGGGTAAACTCGATCAGGAAATAGGTTTGTTTGAAGTGCTGCAATGGAGGTTATTCCAGACGATCTCGTTCGAGAGTGCTTGATGAGAGTGCCCTACAATTCACACGATAAGCTGAAAGCTGTCTGCAGAAGCTGGGAAGCTATGGTGAGTGRCCCTAAGTTCTATGMGGACAGAAARATATMTGGGACGAGTGAGCAGCTGCTATGCATGATTCAGAGGGTTGATGGGGGTGATTTTGCAATAACGGTATATGACCCTGCGAAGGGCACCTGGGGAAGGCTGCCTCCCATTGATGATCCCCACTTTGATGGAATAGAAGCATGGGTTCAATGCGTTGCTGCGAACCGGAAGCTGGTTCTCATGGGTGGATTTCACAAGTCGAAGAAGAGTCAGATGATGAAGAGAGTATACATTTATGACTTTGAGTCTGCCAGATGGAGCCGCGAAGCTGACATGCCTACACCTCGATACTTGTTTGCCTGCTCTGTCGATTCTTCCACCGGACTTGTCTACGTCGCAGGTGGGTTCGATGAGCGTGACAACCCTCTGGCGGCTGTAGAAGCTTATAACGTGGAGGAAGACAAGTGGGAAGTTCTGCCGCCTATGATCCAAAGTAAATTCATATGTCGTGGTGTTTTCATTGAAAGTAAATTCATGGTGTCAGGCGCAGGCGATTTTGGCAGAAGCGCAGAAGTTTTCGATTCGACAGCGGGAGCGTGGCGAAGGTGGGAAGATATGTTGACATTCAGGGGAGAGGTAATCAATAGTTGTTTGGTTGCTTCCTCTTGTGGGGAGTTGTTCGCGTTCAGTAAACAAATGGTTATCAAGTATGATGGTGAGAAAAAACTTTGGGCTGTTGTGGCCTCTCTTCCAAGTATGATGGTTATGTGTGCTACACAATGGCGCGACTGGATTTTTGTAAACGGACTGGATTCGGTAGCCTTTCACCAGAAAGGCGTCTCTTAAAGGTTGTGGTGGCATGATAAGATGTGCAGCAACCGTTGAGATTTAAATACCACTGGTTTCTTTCATGGAGTTATATGTTGGGTAATTAAGCGGAGAGGTGAAAACTTTTGGATTAATGAGTTTTGTATTTGGATTATTCAGTTTTTTAATTTAAAATATGTAATGTGTTTATGAGATTTAAGATTTAAGAATATAAGAATATTCTTGAGTTATTTGTCAAGTAATTAGGTAAGAATATAATAATATAAGTATTTATTTTAGAGTGCAAAATTTAAAGAAAAGTTTTTGAAATTTATTTGAGATGTATTTTCTGTGTTTAATTTCACATGTTAACTATAAATTCTACTGAAGTATTCTATATTTGTGAAAGTTGTAATATCAAGAAACATTCTACAATTGCCTATTATTATTAGAAATTATCATTCCTACTTTAAATAGAGGTATAATCAATTTTTGCTCTAATAAACAACCAGAAACAAGGTTCAAAAGTTACATTGTATGACCAAAATTATGACCAAACTTTGAAGAAGAGGTCCAAGTAACCTCAAACAACATGGTTGAATTATGAAGCTGAAGAGGAATGGTCGAAGAGGCACAAGAATGGAAAACACTAACAACCATTACATACATGCTTAAAAAAATAGGTGTTGGTGAAGAACTAGAACAATGATCCAGGTAGATATTGGTGGCCACCCACCTGTTCCAAATTCCAACTCTCTCATTTGGACATTTTTCAGTTCAACATATTTCTTTGTAATGGGGAAATTTCTTTGTAATTGTGGGTTCTTCACTTACGAGGTTGTCCTGAATCCCTACACAGAATCCAGTTGGATATTGGTGGCTGCCCACCTATTCTAATTCGCTTATTTTGGAAATTTTCATGTCAGTACATCTTTATGTACTTCCAGGGCCATTTTGGGGCTCTAAATAGTGTTTTCTTAGCTTGCCATAGTCAAATTGTAGATAAAGTTAGAGTTTGATGGCATAATGTGGGGTTATTGAAAAGACCTTTCCAATGGGCTATCACATGCCTAAAACAAAGATCGTATCTACATCCTCAGGAAGTTAATGTACTTATTGATATTATGGTAGCTACGGGAGGTATTTACCTCCACGTGTAAACCTGATGAGAATAGAATACTCCAGAAAGAAAGAATAAACCCTAATGAGTTGGCTAATAACCCTAGAAGACATGTCAGCTAAAGAGGATAATTTATATTAGGTTATTAGCCTCCAAGAGAAGAAGTCATCCAAAATAATTAATACATTATGAACATATAGATACCCATAATGAGAAGCTGGCCCACACAGTTAGCCAGAATTAGTATAAATACAAGAGGCTAGTTCTCATTCTGGCAAGCAGTCTTAGAATTCCAGAGAAGCACCTGTGCGCACTGCACTGCCAAGTTTTGTGTGTAGGTTTAAGGAGAGTTGTCATTGCAGTTGTTGTAGCTAGCAGATCACGTTTGTCTTGGACTATCTCTTGGTTAGGGTTTGGACTATCTGATCAACTCTTGTTGGTGCGCTATCCTTGGGGAAAGGTGTGTTACCCTTTGTTTGGCTATCTAGCCTAGGGTTTGCTTCCTGAGTGATTCTCTATCAAGGTTAAGGTGCTCGAAGGGTGGCTTTAGCCTATGGTTGGGTGACAATAGTGATATTGTCAATGGTAAAACGAGCACATACATTCTATTCTTACAGGTTATGGGCCCACACCTCCTTCATTTAGTCTAACCGTTGGAAGGAAACATAGCCGTAAGGATATCAAGCTCGTTGAAGAACTGCTGCTAGGGTTTCTAGCAAGAACAATCACCATAGAAATGCAGCTAGGGTTACTAGCAGGTGTAGTTGCAGAAACCCTAATCCTCTCGTTGAGGCACCTTAAGTGAAGGGATTGACCTAATTTTCAGATAGATCAGTGCACCCTAGCCTAGTGCATCTGTTGATACTCTCAGTAAGCCAAGACGTCAAGTTTGAGTTTTTGGTTAGATCCAGGGTTGACCAAGTCAAAGCAGACATGACTTACTCTATGAAGTCAGAAAACAAGTTATATGGAGCTTCTAACTTTAGAGCACAGAAGACAAGGATTGACCTCATCCTTGCCAAGAATAAAGTGTTGGATATCGTGAAAGGAAAGATCGTGAAACCAGAGTTTGAAGAAGGTAAAGAGAAGGAACCACAGAACGTTGTAGCTATGAAGAAGTTCAAAGACGGTGACATCAATGCCATGATTATCATAGTGGATTATATAAAATACCACTCGATACCCTACATCTCCCATATTGACTCATCGAAGAAGATGTACGATGCCCTAACAAACCTCTTCTCAATCAAACACATTGGACAAGTAATGAGTCTGAAGAATGAGCGCTGTGACATGAGGATGAATGATGATGATAACATAACATCATACTTTGTGTGAATCTCTCATTTAATCGATAAACTACAAGCTATTGAAGATATCATTTCAGAGAAGGAATTGGTAAACATAGTACTCAATGGTCTTTCGAAGACATGGGATGCATTTTCCACAAGCATGAACACAAGGAAGGAGTATCCTATATTTGAAAAACTTTGGACTTCATGTGCTCAAGAAGAATCTAGGATCAGTGCAAAAGAGAAACCCCAAAAGAAATATGATGATCAAGCCTTCACAACAATATTTAAGAATTTTAGGAACAAAAGGAAGTTTGGTTCAAGGAGGAAGCCAAATAAAGAGAAAGACATTTCAGAAGTACAATGCTTCAACTGTCGAAAGTATGGTCACTACAAGAATCATTGTCCTGAGCTAAACAAAAGGAAGGAGAAACACAAAGCATCAGTTTCCGAAGAAAAGGAACCCACAAAGAAGACTAAGTAGGATGAAAGAGACTTCTTCTTCTGAAGGTGACAATACTCTTCTTAGTTCTTGTACATATCTTGTTCGTATAAGTCTCTGTACATATCTTGTATATCTATCTCTTAAAAATATGCTCCAAGAAGAACTATATCTATGGAAGAACAACAATATAAGGATTTCTATCACTATACAAGAAAGGATGAAATATATCAAACAAATCTTGCGGAAGCTATTACAAGATAAGCCAAAATTAGAATCAATCTAGAAGAAACCTAGAAGAAAGAAGTCAACAATCATGAGAAAATTGGAGAAAGACTTATGATGCTTTGCAGAAAACAATAATGATGCAGACGGAAACGTGGACTCTCCTAGATGGAGGGAGATGATTATATATGTCACACACCCACGATGACATAACATTTTTTTTTCCTTTCTCTCAAAGGACATAATTCCCAAATTCCTATAGGGGCCTAGTGCAGGCTAGCTCATTCCTCATCCTCCACCTTTTGATTGAGACCCGTGACCATAGGCTTACTTTAAAAGGCTCATCGCATTTCATGACATCAGGGCTCCTGATGCAAGGCATCCCAACCTCTTCATCTCCTTCAATCCCGAAAGAGATTAAGGGGCCTAGTGTGTGATATCCCTCTAACCTATGATCATGACGTGACCCTCCTCCACACGACCATAACATTGTGACCACGACATACAACCATAGTTTATTTCACGTTTCTTGATTTCCTGACTTCACATCCCTCAACTTCTCATTTCTTCGAATTCTCGGGTCCTGAAATATCAATCCTCGAGTTAGACCCTTACCCAACCACTAGCACCTGCCTCCTCCTTCTACCACATGACCCTGTCCTGTGACCTAGGTCCAACCTACTGAGCGCATCGGGGTTTCTTATGTCAGGATTTCGCGACTTGCGAAACTGAGAGGTTATGCCCTTTGGTCTTTCGGACGCCGAAATGTCGAAACTCATTCACACTAAATCGATGGTTCAGATCACTCCTGGATAAACGACCATGATTACGTTGCGAATTCGCGAATAGTGAGTTTTTGTGGTCCTACCCTCTGACCACTCCAAGTCGCGAGTCAACAAAATGCCACCCGACTGCCATGCGTCCCTTCTGAATGAATGGTCCTGATTAAATCAGGACTTTTGGGACTATGATGAGCCCATCCTCCCATCTACCTTTGGGTTAAGATCAATGAACTAGATAGATCTCGATGGATCCTAGGATCTACGGTCCTGGCTCCATCGCTACTTGCGAAGGCTAAAGGGGTCGAGGCATTAACGCCCACG
Source organism: Picea mariana (assembly GCA_032191745.1). Taxonomy (NCBI): domain Eukaryota; kingdom Viridiplantae; phylum Streptophyta; class Pinopsida; order Pinales; family Pinaceae; genus Picea; species Picea mariana. The sequence goes on from JASDQU010754777.1 coordinate 63,202, forward strand.
CTCCTCCTCTAGATCCATTGGTCCTGACAGACCTGGGGTATTTTCGAAAGGAACTCATCCGTTTGTCTACCAAATGAATGGATACTCCCTTTCGACAATTGGATTCTCTATCCTTTCTAAACTTGGCTCACGAAATTCAACCTTTCGGAGCTTCAGACTCCCACGACTCTGAAACCTTAGATAACTACTATTTCTTGCACAGGTTTTCCAGACCCGGATTGCATGAACCTTCATATGGTTCTTGTGAAATTATTCTTGATTTTAGTCGGATTTCTGGGTAAAGGCTCAGTATGGTTCCAAAGTTATGAGGTGATTCCTAGGGAAATGTGCTCTCGAGGAGCCATCCTAGAATATTGCGAAGGTCAACCAGATGGGTCTATTCTCAATGGATGGACACATACTTTGAAATTAACTAATTTACATAGGCATCAAATATGGAATATAAGTATAAACATTCATCCATGATATTCAATTCAAAATATAAGGCATAAAACACTTATCAGAACCACAAGGTGTGATGCAACTACTGAGAGGGGTGCTTGTTTCCACCCAATCGTAGGCTCGGTGACTCCAAATGGATTTACCACTAGCCACCCCCGAGCTAGACCATGATGCTCTAAGATTCAATCGCTTACTTCCATCTCAATGAAATTCAAGGACGAAGGTTACTCTCCTTCTCCTGTGTTCAGAACTCCCTGTGGTTCTAGGGTTTTGGGGTTCTCTTCCACGATCCCTGTCGCACATGCTCCCTTTCTCTACCATTCCCACACTTATTTTCTTGCCCTTCTCTGTAAGATTGTGTGTGGCACGAATTCCCCCGTCCACATTCAAGTCAGAGATCTTTACGGATGGGCGGTTCACTCCACCCCCTCATTAACTCTTGAGGAGCCTCCCCACCTACCATCCTGACAAGAAATTCATTCCAGGGTCAGAGATTTGCCTTGGTCTTTGAGAAAGTAAAAACCAGTATGGTGCTAGTTCGGTGGAATTTAGCACAACCATTCCAGGTCCCTTCCACCACCCTTCATTATCCATCGTGGTCTCTTGTAGCACATCCCCCTCCCAGTAGTCATGCAACACATATTCATAACATAATTTACATTCATCGACCTTTTATACAAAGGTCCATCAAATCAAACATTCACACCTTTGAGTTTTCCATAGTTCTTCATCAATATAGTTATTTTTACAGACTAGGGGAAACATGATGTTACAATTCCCTCCCCCTTAAAGGAACATCATCCTCGATGTTATATCTATCAATTATGACATGTGTGTATAGAAGTAAACAAAATCAGATATGCATGTTTCATGGCATCTTCCATTTCCCACCTAGCCTCATCAATGCCAAAATGTTTCCACTGCACCTTGACATGTGCAATGGTTTGGTTCCTGAGTGGGGTTTCTTTTTTGCCCAGTATGCATAGAGGTTCTGGTAGGAATTCTCCCTCCGATTCCACATGGATCACATACCAGTCAATTATATGATTATAATCATGTACATATTTCTTCAACAATGAAACAAGGAAAACATTATGCGCTTTTACTGTGGGAGGAAGTGCTAGCCTATAGGCTACATGCCCCACTCTATATAGAACTTCAAAGGGTCCACACTACCAAGGTGCCAACTTGGCTTAAACTCCCATCCTTAGGGAACTCTTCTTGGGCCTAACTCTGAGATATACATGGTCTCCTGTCTTGAATTCTCTAGTGGCTCTCTTTCTGTCGGTGTAACTTTTCTGTTTGTTCTGAGCGACTTTCATATTTTGCTTTATCTGAATCACTTGTTGTTCCATTTCTTTCAACATGTCAGGTCCAATAGTAATTATGTTTACGCGATTACTCCAACTGACTGGAGTGTTGCACGGCCTACCATAGAGGACTTCGAAAGGGATCATCTTTAGTGATTCTTGGTAGCCGTTGTTGTAGGCAAATTCCACTAGTGGCATGTAATCTTCCCACTTTTTAGGTTGATGCATTACATGAATCCTTAGCATGTCTTCTAATATTTGGTTCACTCTTTCCGTCTGTCCATCGGGTTGAGTATGATAGGCTATGTTGAACAATAATTTGGTCCCTAGACTAGCCATCAAGGATTTCCAAAAGTTTGAGGTAAATTTCATGTCTCTGTCAGAAACGATCTCCTTAGGCATGCCATGTAGTCTAAATATCTCCTTCATGAATATGTTGGCGATGTCTATTTCCTTTCAATTTGATTTGATGGGGATAAAATGAGTGGACTTGCTCAATTTATCCACCATTACCATGATGGCGTCATTTTGCTTGGATGATGTTGGTAATTCGATGATGAAATCCATGGATATGGTCTCCCATTTCCATTCAGGGATTGGTAGAGGTTGTAATAATCCTACTGGGTGTCGGTGTTCTTCTTTAACCTATTAGCATTCTATACATTTGGCGAAGTACCCAGCTATGTATTTCTTCAATCCAGGCCAATAGGATTGTTTCATGGTGGCCGCGATCATCTTCTGGTATCCTGGGTGACCAGTATACAGTATTTTATGTATTTCATCCATTATGAACCTCTTCAAGTCATCACAGTTTGGAATATACAATCTATTTTTGTAAGTTAGTAGACCTCCATCTAACATCTAGTAGCCTTCGTACTTTAGCCCTGCCGGTTCTTGCTCCAGGTATGAGGTCACGATCTGAAATAATGCATATGTTTCTTGTGCATTCTTAAGTCTTTCCATGACGTTGGTCTCGGAGGTGCTCACCACTACCAGATGAACTCTTTTCATACTTTTGCTAAGGGCATTGACCACCTTATTTTCCTTTCCCTTGATATGTTTGATTTTGAAATCAAACTCGCTAAGAAGGGCCATCCACCTAGCTTGTATAGCATTGAGTTTTGGTTGGTCAAACAGGTGTTGCAATCCAAAATGGTCTGTCATAAGTACAAATTTCCTACCCAAGAGGTAATGCCTCCACATTTTCAAGGCATGCACTATGGCGGCCAGTTCTAGATCATGGGTCACATAGTTGACTTCATGCTCATTCAATTTTTGGGATTCATAGCAGACTACACTTCCTTCTTGCATAAGGACTCCTCTGAGCCATTCCTTGCAGGCATCATTGCACATGAGGAAGTCAATTTCGGGATCGGCAATCTTCAGCATGGGTGCATGGGTCAGTAGGTGTTTTAGGGTCCAAAACCTTTCTTCACATTTTGGGGTCCAAAGGAATTCAACTCCCTTCTTCTGGAGGGCATTGATTGGAAAACCAATCTTGGAGAATCCTTTTATAAATCTCCTATAGTATCCCACTAAGCCCATAAAGGATCTGATATCTGAAATGTCCTTTGGGGTAGGCCATTCCATGATAGACCTAATCTTGTTAGAGTCTACTACTACCCCTTCTTTAGATATGACATGGGCCAATTAATGTATTTTCTTCTGGAAGAAATCACACTTGCTAAAGTTGGCATAGAGATGATGTTATTTTAGCACTTGAACAACAAGTCTAAGATGTTCCTCATTTCATCTCTATTATTGGAGTAGATTAAGATATTGTCAATAAAAACCAGTAAAAATTTGTCTAGGAATTTGCTGAGCACATTGTTCATCAAGCACATAAAAGTGACAGGGGCATTGGTTAATCCAAATGGTACTATCACAATCTCGTAGTGACCATATCTCGTACTGAAGGCAGTTTTGTGGATGTCTTCAACCTTAATTCGGACTTGATGGTATCCATATCTCAAGTCCATATTGGAGAAGATGGAAGCACCTCCCAATTGATCGAACAAGTCATTGTTCCGGGGTAAGGGGTACTTGTTCTTTATGGTTACCTTATTGAGTTTTCTATAATCTATGCACAGTCGGAGGGTACCATCTTTCTTTTTCATGAATAGGACTAGTGCTCCCCATGGAGACATGTTGGGCTGGATATAGCCTTTGTCCATCATTTCTTTTAGTTGTAATTTAAGCTCAACTAGCTCGAGTGTGCTCATCTTGTAGGGTGTCCTAGACACTAGCACCACTCCTGGTGAAAGTTCTTTCGAGAATTCAATGTCCCTTCTCAGAGGTAGACCAGGTACCTCTTCTGGAAACACATCTCTAAATTATCCTAGTATGGGGTGGTCTTCGAGTCTTGGTTTGTCTTCCTCAACCGATTCTAACACCTGTATCGCATATAGTGGGAAACCCTTTCTGCAATACTTTCTCATTTGAAGGGATGATATTCATCTCACCAAGACAGGTTTTTGGATCCCTTGAATGGTTATCCTCCTTCCTTCTTCACTTACACATTCTAAGGTTTTATGGTAATAGTCCATTCTGGCTTTATATGTGGCTAGCTAGTCCATGCCAATCAACAAGTCATATGATCCTAGGGGTAGTATGTTAAGGGTTGCTTGGGTGAAGAATTCACCCATAGTGAATTGGCAAGTTGGTATGACCTTTGCTACCTTTCTTTTAGTGCCAGTGGCTAACTGTACCAACCATGGTTTGGCATGTTTATGTGTCTACAATTTACACTTATCAACAACCTAGGGGGCTATATAACTCAAATTTGAACCAGGGTCAATTAGAATAGACACTAGGTGCTTAGTGATCATACCTTCCATCTCCAACATTGAAGCTTGGTGGTCGGCTTGTTTATTATACATGGATGCATAAATTCGTGGCATACTCTTGGCCACATCATTGATGGTGGTAGCCTCTTGGACATTGTAAATTCTACTACTATTTTGTTTTCGGTGTAGGCAGTCCCTCAGTAGATGTTCTTCTCCACAACCCTAGCATTTCAAGGGTTCTTTCTTTGGATTATCAGTATTTGTGGGGGTTGACCCAAAAGGCTTATTTCCGCTTTGGGAGGGGAAATTTTGCTAGTGTACACTTTGAGTAGGAAATCTCATCCTTATATACTTTTTATAGTTTTTAAATCTTGGGGATTTAAACCCCTTTTTCTGAAATCCCGAACCATTCTGCTTCTTCCATCCTTCACAAGGTTCTTTCTGAAGCCCAAAATGTTCATAACAATATCTTGCCTTTCGGATAGTGTCTTCTAGGGTCCTCAACTTGTCAAACTCAATCATGTTCTGATAGTCCTTAGGTAGCCCACTGATAAATCATTGCACCTTTTCCTTTTCTACTTTTATGTAGGGTATGTACCTTAGTAGCTCAAGAAATTTGTTGACATATTCTTCTACGGTGAGTTGCCTCAGCTTGATTTCATAGAATTCATTAGTCTTTTCGTTGAAATACTTTTTCGACAGATACTTCTTCTTGAAGTATCTTTCAAACCGCTCCCAAGATAGGTCTTCTTCGTGAATCCCTTTTACATTCTTAAGGTCTTCCCACCAAATGGAATCCTTTCCATTCAGGTTGAATGTGGCTACTCCGGACTTCAAGTTTTCCGAGAAATCATGGACTCTGAAATACTTCTTTATTCTAGGCAGTCAGGCCTCTACTTCCTCTCCTCTCTTTATCTCACCATCGAAAGAGGGTGGTTTGGCCTTCTTGAATTCTTTGAGACTATGACTTTTGGAATGCTTTCACTTATTCTGTTTTCTTCAGGAATATGAACTAGTTCTGCTACTATAAGATACCTCTGAGTCGCCAGTTTCCTTTCTGGAGGAAATGTCCAACGCATATCCCCTATCTCTGGGGTGGGCCTTCTGCGAGGTGCTCTTCCCAGTGTAGCCACTCAAAAGGCCACGTTTTTGTATCTCGAGTGGAATTCAACTCTTCTTTGTCTGTCGTCGATCCTCATGACTGGTGTCAGGTCCATGCTGTGTTTGTCTTTGTATGTTGGATAAACTCTCTAGCAAGACTACATTAATTTTTGTTTGCTTCTCTTGCTCTTTTATCAACCTCTTGTTGTCGGCCTTGCGGCTTTGTAGTTTTGCCATGACACTCCTCATAGTCTCAGCTAGATCTGGAGGGGTCTCTACAACCCTCCTTTCATTAGACTCTTCATCTCTATTGTGGGAGTTGTCCCCCAGCTCATGGTGCATCACCATTCTATACGTCTACATTTTTCCCATGGTTGATCATTCTCTTGCATGTAGACAAAACACTTGTTGTTAGCTAACATTATGTTCATTCATAACCAACACATAAATTCACATTTCTCAAATGCATACACACATTAGGGATTTCATTCTTTTCTTTAATAAAATTCTTAACTTCGAATTTCAGTAAAGGGGGTTAAGATAGAGGGTTACTCTTTTTAAGAGTACTTCAAACGGAGTTTCTACGTGACTTGTTCATGAGCCCAAGCAGGATAAGTGTTGTAACCATGCTCTGATACCAATTTTTAATGCACCCATGGTGGCATAACAAATTTTTTTCCTTTTTCTCAAAGGACAGAATTCTAAAATTACTACAGGGGCCTAGCGTAGGCTAGCTCATTCCTCATCCACCTCGTGATCAAGACCCGCGACCATAGGATTATTTTAAAAGCCTCATTTCATTTCACGACATCGGGGCTCTCGATGCAAGGTGCCCCAACCTCTTCATCTCCTTCAGTCCTGAAAGTGATTAAGGGGCCTAGCGCATGCTATCCCTCTCATCTATGATCACGATGTGACTCTCCTCCACATGACCATGACTCTGTGACCACGACCTACAACCATAGGTTATTTAGTGTTTCATGATTTTGGGACTTCACGTCCCTTGACTTCTCATTCCTTCAAATTCTTGGGTCCCGAACTACCAATCCCCAAGTTAGACCCTTAGCCAACTACTAGTGTCTGCCTCCTCCTTCTACCACATGACCCTGTCCTGTGACCTAGGTCTGACCCACTGAGCGCATCGGGGTTTCGTATGGCGGGATTTCACGACTCGCGAAACTGAGAGATTCTTCCCTTTGGTCTCTCGGATGCCAAAACATCGAAACTCATTCATGCTAAATCGATGGTCCATATCACTCCTGGATCAACAACCATGATTACGTCATGAATTCACGAATCATGAGTTTGTGCGGTCCTACCCTTTGACCACTCCAAGTCGTGAGTCAGCGAAATTCCACCCGACTTCTACTTATCCCTGCTGAATGGATGGTCCTGATTAAATCGGGACTTTTAGGACTATGATGAGTCCATCATCCCATCTAAATTTGGGTTAAGATTGATGAGCTAGATATCTCCTGATGGATCCTGGGATCTACGGTCTCGGTTTCATCGCTACTTGCAAAGGATGAAGGGGTTCAGGCATTAACGCCCATGCTCCTCCTCTAGATCCATTGGTGCTGACAGACCTCGGGTATTTTTGAAAGGATCTCGTCCATTCGACTACCAAATGAAGGGATACTCCCATTCAATAATTGGATTCTCTATCCTTTCTGAACTTGGGTAGCGAAATTCAACCTTTCAGAGCTTCAGACTCCTAGGACTTTGAAACCTTAGATAACTATGCTTTCTTGCATAGGTTTTCTAGACCCAGATCACATGAACCTTCAGATGGTTCTTGGGCAATTATCCCTGATTTTAGTCAGGTTTTTGGGTAAAGGATCCGTATGGTTCCAAAGTTATGAGGCGATTCCCAGGGAAAGGTGCTCTTGAGAAGCCATCCTATAATATTGCGAACGTCAAACAGATGGGTCTATTCTCAATGGGATGGATGCATACTTTGAAATTAACTAATTTATATAGATATCAACTATGGCATATAAGTATAAAAATTCATCCATGATATTCAATTCAAAATATAAGGCATAAAACACTTATAATAACCATAACGCGTGATGCAACTGCTAAGAGGGGTGCTCATTTCCACCCAACTGTAGGCTCAGTGACTCCAAATGGATTTACCACTAGCCACCCCCGAGCTAGACAATGATGCTCTAAGATTCAATCTCTTAATTCCATCTCAATGAATGTCAAGTATGAAGGTTACTCTCCTTCTCCTGATATAGACAAAAATTGAGGATGAAAGTTACTCTCCTTCTCTCGTGTTTAGAACTCTCTATGGTTCCAGGGTTTTGCGGTTCTCTTCTGCGATCCCTGTCATGCACGCTCCCTTTATATACCCTTCCCACACTTCTTTTCTTACCCTTCTCTCTTGATCCCATGTTTTTCATAGAATTCCTTGAAGTCACTTGACATAAAATCTCCTCCTCGGTCTGATCTTACTTCCTTTAACCTCTTTCCTGTTTGAGTCTCAGTTAAAGCCTTAAATATTTTAAACTTCTCAAATTCTTCAGCTTTTTATTTGAGAAAGGCAACCCAAGTAAGTCTAGAGTAATCATCAATAATCAACATGAAGTAGTTTTCTTTTTCTGTGCCTTCCTGTCCTGATGGTCCACATAAATCCATATGAACTAGTTGGAATGGTTTCTCTGTTGAAGTAAAACTTTCATACTTAAACTGTGTCCTGTTTATCTTTCCCACTTGACAGGGTTTACATATTGAATCTTGGGGCTTTGATATTCTTGGAAGATCTTTTACTGCCTCGATATTTCTGAGTTTGATTGAGTGGTCAAATTTTAGATGTCCAAGTCTCCTATGCCATAACCATCTTTCATCATGTTTTCTTAGATGTCATTCTTCTCTATTTTCTTTCATCACATATACATTATTTTATGTCCTTATGCCTTTGGCCACCACTTGACCCAAGTTTACAGACTTTATCTTGCATTCCTTGGACATGAACACCACTTCACATCCTTTGTCACACATTTGACTCACACTAAGTAGATTATGTTTCACCCCATCTACAAGTAGAACATCTTGGGATTTTCCTTTTCCATTACTTAAACTCACCATCCCTTTACCCTTTATTTTACCTCGAGCATCATTTCCAAAGGTTAGGTTTCCTAATTTTCTTTCACTAAGGGATATAAACTTACTTTTGTCTCCCATCATATGTTTGGAGCATCCACTATCTATATACAAAGGGTTCGTTTTACTTTGGGCTAAAAACACTAATCCACACTTGTCACTTTCTTTCTTCTTCCAAAACTTGACATTTTCAGTAGGGAAATTCAAATCTGGTTCATAGTTCTTTAATCGACAGTCAACAGATTTATGTCCATAGTTATGACAGATGTAGCATTCAATCTCATTGTTCAATAGGTAAAAATGATTGTTGCAACATTGTATACTCATTGACTGTTGATTATTTCTTGACCTCCGTAGTTGCATGTCCCTAGACTTAATTTGGAAATTTGCAATCTGTGAGGGTTTGTTATTTGGCTGCATCATTCTCTATTGTGGTGAGTATTTATTCCTGTGAAAACTTAATTGCTCATTTCTAAGTCTTAAGGAACAATTTACATCTTTGTGACCAAAGTTAGAACAGTAGAAACAATAGCCATAGAAAAATTCTTTGTACCTGGAAAATGGTTGTCTTCTTTGAGCAAATCGATTTCTTCCATGCTGATAACGTCTTTCAGCAGGGAGCGCACTATTTATTTGTTCTATAGATAAAGTCCTGGCACCTTTTTCCTTACTCATTCCGGGTGGCTGATTGTCTTCCTTTGTTTTTGCAAGTTTTTTGTTGTCATTGGTTGTACATTTGACAAACTTGATGGGTTCTTCGTCTCTTGGCTTCCCACTACTTGATCCCTCTTCATAACCCAAACCAGTTTTTAGCTTTGGATTCCTTTGTTGATTCAGAATGGTGGAAAATCCTTCTAAGGCTCTGATACTTGACAGATTCTGATTATACAAGGCTTGAAACTTCTCCATCTCTTTCCTAGTTTTCACTACTTCTTGTACTAATGCTTCACATCTTACCTTCTTTTCTGATAACTGTCATTTCAAAATATCTTCGATTTTATTTGCCTCTTCCAATTCTACTTTTAGTAGGACAAGGTCTTCATCAGGTTCTTTACTATCTTTCTCAAATTGTATCAACAATTGTCTTTGCTTTATGTTCTTGATTCTTAGTCTGTTAGTCTCTTCTACTGCACTGATCAATTCTCCTTCCATGT
>JASDQU010754778.1:0-16529 GCA_032191745.1 Picea mariana
AATCATGCTTGATGAGAACACACTTCACTTCTTGGTTTTACAATGAATTATTTTAGAAAAGTATATTTTATAAAGATGATAATTTATTACTTTAAGTATTTTTAAGTTAAATTTTAATATAATATATTTTAGAAAAATATATGATCAAATAAAGACTAAACAAAATGATGGAAAATCTGGTTGTAACTAAAATATATTATAAATTTTATTTACAAATTTAGTTAATTTTTTTTTTATAATGATGTATATTATAATTTATTAAAAATGATATTCTTCAAAGCATTACATGAACAAAGATGCACTATACATTGAGTTTTGATAAAATGAGTGATATACTAATAATGCATTGAGTTTTGATAAAATGAGTGATATACTAATAATGGTACTCTTGAAAGCATTATGTGTACACATATGTAATACAAGTTTTGATAGAGTGAAGGATATGCTCATATTAGTATTGGACATGTTTGAAACAAATGATAGAATATGATTAAAAAAATTGCAAAATTTGAAAGCATTTCGTGGCCAACAAAGCTAGAGTTTCACATATGATAGTAGCCATAAAATGAATTTATGATGGGAGGTCATAACTCTTTTTTGATAAAATTATCATTTATACATTAGAAAACACAAATGATAATGCATTCCATGTGAAGCTTATTATGTTCTCGAAGAAGGTGTTAAGAAATTGTTAAATCAAAATGTCAATCAAATTAAGGTTTAGTATAAACATGATGGATTAGATCAAATGAAGAAGAAGAATTATAGTAACATTATTAATATGAAATGAAACATTATATAATTTGTCATCTATTTTTCTATTTTCTAGGTAGAAAAATTGGAGCTATTAGTTTTTACGACCCATTTCAGGGGTAGTCCCTCCTTCGGTGATTTAGGTTCCAAAACCTTCCAAATGTCATTTGAGGCCTTAAACGATTATTTTTGGGGTTGAAAATTTACAAACAAAGTTCTCATTCTCTCAGCATTGTTCTACACATCAAGAGATTTCTAGCAGTGAAAAAATCACCTTTATGTAAGTTTGTATGTAAAAGTTATGCCTCTTGCAAGTTGATCTATCTTGTTGACCACCATGATGCTAAGTGGATGTGTTGGTACATGGGTAGACTCAGGGTTTAATGCTTCAACAACGCACCAACAAAACCCTAACTACCGGCCGTTTCGGCAACACCTGCGAAGCAGATGAAGTCTCACACGAGGTAGAGGTAGGGGGGGTTGTAGGACTCAAGTGTCTACAACCTAGATGGGACACAGATCTGTGATCATAATACTTAACATAGCACTTAGCAGTTAACATTCATTATATTTTACCCCTATTCACTTCATAGGTTAAAATCCCTAATTACAGAACAACACAATATTCAACAAAATCTAAGCATATCTAACCATTTAGCATATAGCATCAACAGGTCTAGCATTCGTTTATGTTATTAAGAACTAAGCTACTACATCAGATGCATCTAACCTACATAAATATTCAACACTAAGCATAAATCACATCAATAGCACAAAGCAATTAAAACACAGGATGTACGTGGTTCACCCCTATGTGGGGCTACATCCACCAACTCTTCTTCTTATTTATTATCTTTTTTCAATCTTCTTACATGCACAGAGCCACATAACCAACTCCACATAGGACAAGAGATCTACACGCACCTCGCCAGATCCTCCTTCCCCGTGTTAGGTCATAACACAAAGCCTTCTTACACAGTCTGCACACAAGCTTCTTACAATCACTTGCACTTGGCTCTGCAAGTCTTAACACATACTATGCGCAAAGCCTCTAGATCCACACAAAGTCGATTCTACTAGGTCTATTTTTCTTACATCGCCTAGATATCTATTTATACATTACAAATTAAACATGGGTAAACCCATGGGATGACATTCCATACCTGCCACATAAACCCTAATCCCCAAAAATCCCGCAAAACGGGGCGAGATCCCGCGATCTCCGCTTCACCTGGGCGCTTCATCTTCAACCAACCTGTTGAAGTCCCAAAAATGGTCAAACATGACCAAGTTTCTCCAAAACTTGGTCGAGGGCCAACATGCCCTCAACACTCACCTGTGATTTGTCCCGAGTCACTCTAACCTAGGAAAATATTCTTCGAAGGCCTCGATCTTGGCTCGATATGCCTCAACTTGCTTCTTCGCCAGAGTATCCTGCTCGACAAAATCCTGGATGAATTTCTTTGTGACATGTCCTTCCAGGCATTGTTCCACCGAGATGACTACTTGTTCTAGCAGTGCTCCTTGTCCTACTATCTTCTCAAAAACTGTGCAGGGTTCATCCTGTAACAATTGGAGTCTCTGGGTCACTTCCATGACTTTACTCTAGATGGCATGGACCTGCTGGTGAATTGCGTGCTATTCCTATGACCTTTTCATATTCTCAACTACTGAAAGCAATTTCAGTTGTGCTTGCACTGTTGATGCTTGTTGCTTTGCCTCTTGAAGTTGTGCTTCTAATGCTCTTAGTTCTGGGTCCTCTGTGAGGCACTCATGGGTATGTGCACTATGGTTGTTGAGTAGCTTACATTCTGAGGCCAACTCCTTGATTTTGTTTACTACGCTCCTTGCAGTTTCGTCTCTCTGGTTTTGCACTTCCTACGGAGTGCTTGGCACTGTTTTCAGTTCCACTTCTGCCACTCTTGCTTGAAGCTGCTGAATATATTTAGCGAGCTTCTCCACTTGATTCTCCATTGTGTCTTCTTCTATCTGTGCAAGGCCTAGCACAGAGCGAAGTGCTATGGTGACTGCCTCCTTGACTCTCATATGTTCCACAAGCAACTGTTCTTTTTCCTTCTGGATCTGTTCTCTATCCTTTACAAACTTCGCTTGGAGGTCGTCTTTCTCTTGCTTCATAGCTTGATGTTTCTCTAGGGATTCCTCCTTTTCTTGTTTCAAGGCCTCTGTGGCATGTTCTTTCTTTTTCTGTACACGAAGAAGGAGAGCCTCTGTCGCATCTACTAATCTACATAGTTGGGAAAGCTCGTCTCTTACTTCTATACCTTCTGATGATGATGATGATGGTGTTGTAGACACTATGCAGCTCGAGTAGAGGACTTGTTTTACCCCTTTCATCTCAACCTCCATCTTGTCAAACATTGTCTCCTGTTTGGCTTTGTTTCGCTGTAAAATTTCCTCTGAGGTGTCTAATACAGTTGCGATGATAAGGTCAGTATCATCCATCGTGAGTACAATCTGTAATTGAGGCTTATTTTCTCGTGATTTCTTCTGTGCTAATGGTTTCTTCGGGGAAAACATTCTTTTCTTGGATGTCTCAACCTTCATGATGGGATCCTTAGGCAGTGTCACTTGGCCATGTTCCTATTTGTTTTCTTCCCCTTCATTCTCTTAGTATTCTACTTCGTCATCTCCTCCTCCTCCTGGTGAATCTGCTGTAGTTTCCTTTGATGCGTTGTTCATTTCCTATACTTCTTCCTTCTTCTTCCTTCTACTATTGTTGGGTCCATCATACTCTTCTCGAGTGACTACAAGACTTCCGATGAGGTCGGGGTCGAAGATTTTTGTCTGTTCGACCCGTACAAGGAACTCTGTAGGCCATTCCTTAGTTATTTCTTCCATGTCCTCCTCTATGAGTTTGTAATAGGACTAGAGATATTCCTTTTGTTTGTCCCCACGTGCAGTGATGTAAATAAAATTCCTATCTGCGCAAAACTTTGCAAGTGGCCTGAACCTTTGCAGAGTATTCGACGTCATGCAAGGGAAATATTCAATGGCCCTCTTCAGCTGTAAATAATATGTGTGGAACACCGCATTATATTTCCATTGTTTTTCCATGTCGCTCAAATACCAATGCGTAGTGAACTTCACAGCCAATCGTTTGGATGAATCAATTTCAGGGAAGGTCACTCCTTCTGGCAACTCCCAAGCGATGAAGGCAGTGAGAATCAACAACCAGCTAAAATGAAACTCATAGCCCTGGTCTTGTGCTTCGCGGAAATATTTCTCCAACTGGTTGACAAGGTAGCTCACCCAGTTCATTTGCATCCCTTTGACACATTTTCTTGTGAGGTCAATGATGAACCCCGTGACCTGCATTGGTTTGTTCTTTCTGACGTGCTTACCAGCGATCATCTGGAAATCTAGGCGCACTGAGCCATTTTGGATGGAGGCTATCTTGTATCCTCACTTCCCATTCTCTACATCGTCGTAAGTTTATTTTATGCACTGCGCCAGGGTGCGATTTGCAACCTTCCCTGGGTAAAAATCCTGAGGGTTGGGTCCTTGCATGCTCAATCTGGTGATCCAATGGATCAACGTTGGATCTACGGTGATGCACCGATCCAACCAGAGGTAACCACCATGGTAGCATGAAAGGAGGAGTTTAACACATGCATTAATCTCCTGCTATCTATTGAAGTGTGGTAGCTTCATCACATTAAGGATTGTTGATCTCGCAATGTCCATGGTCCATGGCTAGGGGATTATCTTCGACTTCTTCCTCATTGTCTTTGTCAAATATTTAAGTGGGGTGAGCATTCCATAATTCTTGCGGTCTCCCTAGTTTAAATCATTGATCTTTAGCGTCATAATCTGTCCTAATTGCAGTCCAACTGTGCGTATCCCCTTCGGGAGGTACACAATGATTAGTGTATAGTCTAAGTCTCTTGGGACAATATCACTACTAATCGTTCCAACTAGAGGTAGGCTATAGTCGGGTAGGATTGATGGGATGAGCTTCGCATTCACCAAGTCGTCACGATGCTTGCTTCATTTCTCTGTCGCAGTTCAGGATGGCCCAGATCAATGTGTAGTCGATGGGGAGGCTTGCAATCCTCTCATCAATGAGGCATGTGCTCTTACTGACATGACCTTCTCCGTCATGAGGTCAATCAAAATCTCTTCGAAGGATTTCTCTACTATGCTAAGGTCACCTGACATACACGCTCGAGATCAGATATCTTAGGTAGGTGGAAAATCACTCAAGGTAATCAGAACAGGTGGCGAGGTCTCAATAAGCACTGCGTGAAAGCAATTATTTCTCTTGTGGGCTCGGATAATCACAATTGGAAAAAGTTTCCCCGATAAGAGTTTCGACGGGTTAATTATCTAAAATCGTAACAGACTCCTCCAATGGGCAGGAATGCCTCAATCAATACAATTCCATCCATTATGGTGCGGTTCCAATGGTCCAATGGCGAACGTTCCGGCAATAACTGCGTTTCTAGCCATTTTGGAGCGTCATTCTAACGGTCAGGACGCCTACAACGGTCATATTGATTTGTTGTGGTGAAGTGTCAGTCAGTGTTGTTCTGCTATTCCGACGAGGTTCAAGTTCTACAAACCTTCCTTCTGTGAAGTCCTCTCTAGAACCTCCTACAATTTTTCTAGTTTTTCTTTCTTCTTACCGAGCTTTCTTTCCTTCTTTCCTCTGATCCGCGTCTCTGAATTCCTCTTTCTATTATTGTTCTTATGCTTTCCTAGCATAGTAACTTTTCACTGCTGAGGGTCTTCCACAGGGTTCGAGGGTAATTACTATTTCTGGAGTAGGTTATCTACTCTCCTACATGGATAGGTTCTTTAATCCTTCTTTCATTCTTTCAACTTCAACAATCAGGTCTCTGGCCCTCAGTTTCTTCAAATTGTCCTCCTTTTCTTCTATTAAGCATGTTATTCTCTTAGCCATGAAATCCCTTAATTCTTACTTTTTTTGTTCTATGGCTACCTCTTCTTCTTTCCTTCGGATCTGATCTCTCTTGATCCAAGTCTTTCCTAAAAAAAGTGAAAAAGGGGTGTTGTTCTCAACAAACTTAATGACCTCAAATTCTTCTTTTGTCGATGTTCCATGAGCACTCATAGGTTCATGAGTAAGTCTTCCACATAGGGTTATTGTATTTCCTTTAAACAATCCTATTCCTCCCAATGAAGGAATCATAGCAGGCTTTCTTAAGATTTCCCAAGTACTTTTTGTCATGATGTTCACCTGTGTTTCTGCATCTAATCCACAGTCTATTTCGAAGTCTCCTATTCTTGTTTCTATGAACTCTTTCTCTTTTAAGATCTCTGATAAACTGATGTCTCTATGATCATTCAATGTTTCTTTCATCTACAATAATATAGCCTCGAATTCTTTCTGGTTCTTTGGCATATTCTTAGTCTTTTGACCTTCCTCGTGGTTTTCTTGTCTCATGTTCATCTTTTCAACTTTAGCAATCATTCTAGGGAAATCTAAAACTTCATGTCCAGTATCCTTACAACAAAGGCAAATAGGTCCTCTACCAGGGAATTCCTTAGCAAGATCTCCCGGTCTTCTGCAACTATAACAAAGAGTCAATCCTCTCTTTCTCTTAAATGATCCCCAACCTTCCTTGTACTGCGCACTGGGATCACAGTGATAGACCTGCAAAAAATTCTTTCTAGGATCCTTCATCCACTTGTTAGTCCATTTTTTTTTTCTATGCATAGGAATAACATATCTTTCACTAATTCTATTATATCTATTCATATCACATATTCTTTCTTCTAGTTGTGCCCTAGTTTTCACACTAGGACAAAATCTATCAAATATACCTAGATCCATTCTTTCGAAACAAAAGTTTCCACTTATCTTACCTTTATCAAAGCACCAAGATTTAAGATCTTACCTCTTTTCTTCAGATCTGAATTCGCTTCTTGGCATGGAGCTTCGCAAGTTAAGTAGAATACTGTGCACCACAACAATAGATCTACGCACATAGATTTCTCTTTTCCTTAGTTCTTAGCAATTATAGTTTCAAGTCTCGACAGTGGAACCATTTGTTGGCATAGGGGTAGACCCATGGTTCAATGCCTCAACAATTCACCAACAAAACCCTAACTACCGGCCCTTTCGGAAACACCTGCAAAGTAGATGAAGTCTCACCCGAGGTAGAGGTAGGGGGGGTTGTAGAACTCAAGTGTCTGAAACCTAGTTGGGATACAGATATGTGATCAAAATACTTAAAAAATCACTTATCAGTTAACATTCATTATATTTTAACCCTACTCACTTCATAATTTAAAATCCCTAATTATAGAACAACGCAGTATTCAACAGAATCTAAGCATATATAACCATTTAGCACATACCATCAACAAGTATAGAATTTGTTCATGTTATTAAGAAATAAGCTACTATATCATATGCATATAACCAACATAAATATTCATCACTAAGAATAAATCAAATCAATAGCACAACGCAATTACAATGCAGGATGTATGTGGTTCACCCCTGTGTGGGGCTATGTCCACCAACTCTTCTTCTTCTTTATTATCTTCTTTCAATCTTCTTACATGCAAAGAGCCATAGAAACAACTCTGCATAGGATAGGATATCTGTGTGCACCTCGTCATATCCTCCTTCCCTGAGTTAGGTCACAACACAAAGCCTTCTTACATAGTCTGCACACAAGATTCTTATAATCACTTGCACTTAGCTCTGCAAGTCTTAACACATAGTATGCACAAAGACTCTAGATCCGCACTAAGATGATTCTACTAGGTTTATTTTTCTTACATCACCTAGATATCTATTTATACATTACAAATGGGGCCTAAAAATAGGTAAACCCATGGGCTGACATTCCATACACGTTACATAAACCCTAATCCCCAAAAATCTTGCAAAAGGGGGCAAGATCCCGCGATCTCCACTTCGCTTGGGAGCTCTGTCTTCGACCAGCCTGTCGATGTCCCAAAAATGGTAAAAAATGACCAATTTTATCCAAAACTTGGTCAAGGGCCAATAGGATGCCACACTAGCTCACATTACTCACACATTTGGATCTAGTCACATGTGGAATTTCAAGAATATTATAGAGGGAAAAAAACCCTAACATGGTTGGTGAGGCATGCAAAAACTCTAAACCTAACCGAAAACAACTATTCGGGCATCTTAAATATTGGGTTGCTAGGAAATGAACGGGCTCCATTTTTATTGCATTGTATTTGTTCCATACTTGAGTAGAACATCTAGGACTAGGATATTGAAGCATAATAGATGGAGTAAAATATTGTGTAGCATCCATATTGGCTAGAATTTCCATGGTGACTCCATAGTGAGTACTCCTTTGATCCAGGTGGATATTGGTGGACACTCATCTATTCCATGGGCTCAAAAAACACTTTTCCATCTTGGCAGTTTTTCGGCAGTTTTTCGGATTCCAAACTTTCGAGGCCATTTTGAGTCCCTAAACGATATTTTTTGGGGATTTGCGGCCCATGTGATCAGAAAAGGCATCAAATTGGGCCATTAGAAACTCATTCCTCTCAGATATACCTTTCCAATGGTGTATTGAGCACCCCAAATAGAGATTTTATGCAAACGTTACGCCCCCAAGAAGTTGACGTATCAACTACCCCCATCGAGGCCTGCAAACCTTTTGGATTTTCATCTTCCGGGGTTAGGGTTTTGGATTTTAATTATGTTAAAAAGGCCTTTGGAGCCTCATTGTAACAATCATATTCTTTTGAATGCGAGTATCCCTCACATCTCTTCTCAGAGATAAGCTGCCACCATTCTAGCGAGTATTTCACTCTGTAATTTTATAGTCTTTGTACATTTTCACGCATTAATAGAAATTGTGTATTATTTTATCTCTGTGTTTATGGTTGTATATCTGATACATTTATGTTATATTATTAGATATCCATGATATATCTGTATATTTATTTGGTATATCTCCGCTCTCATTTCGTGCCAAAAATAATTTGGGTCAATGGTATCAGAGTAGGCTGCTCTTGATCGTTTTTCAGTGCATGTCCCCGACAAGGTCCGAGTATAATAGGTTGGGTCTCAAGCTTGTTTCTCTTAAGAAAAATCACTCCTGTACTCCCAAGAAACCCTCCATGGTGGAAGAAAATAAAAACGATGGAGCATAATATTCTATTAGTTTGTTGCTCTAGCAAGCTCTCACATGACAGAGGGACGAAATGATGGAGAATTTTTCCCACATCCTTCAACACCTGCCAATAACAATAGGCACGTCTTCATCAAGAATAAACTTTGGAGGCACCTCACCTTTCAAGGTACAAATCAACTTTGATATTCCTATATTTGAAGGTCAGATATATGTAGATTCCTTAGACAAATGGTTAAATCTGTTAGAAGGTTATTTCTTTGTTCACAAATTTTTTGACAGAGAAAAGATCACCTTCGCACTCCTTAAAGCTCTCGCCCATGTCAAACATTCATGGGAAACTTATTGGGATCAAAGTTTCATAGAGGAGTTTGGAATATATGGGGTCGAGCCCACTTGGGATTTTTTTGTGGATGTGGTAAATGAATAGTATTACCCTATTGGAAACTATGAGGACTAGTACATGAGATGGACCACATTGCAGCAAGAGAGGGGCCAAGAAGTACTGGAATTAACCAATGCCTTCCATACCTTGCACACCAAGCTCGGTATCAAAGACTCCAATCTACATTTGGTTCTGAAATACCGCAGGGCTCTACATAGATACATCCAAACTAAAATGGATTTTTTGGACATCTCATCACTCGGTTCTGCTTATCGATATATTGTTAAATAGAGAAGAAGTTTAAGCACTAGAAAAAATGGGAGTTTGGGTCTACAAATCCACAACAAACAAAGTATGATAAATATGGCTCTAACAAACAGCCTCCCAAAAACTGGTCCAAGCCATAATAAATTAAGGGTCACAGAAAGATGAAGGACACTGGAAAATGGTGCGATTTCCACAAAATCCCCTGGAACAGCAGTGACGAATGCCTCTCAAAAAAGTCATTGGTGGCTAAGATCAAAGAGAAGGAGCAGAATTCTGATTTGGAACCTGATTCAGAAAATATCGATAGAAGACATATCATCGATGCAGATCCCACTACTATTATTGCAACCACAACAATTCAACCAGAAGAACAAACAGATCCTAAAGAGGGGGAGCACCTTTTTCATTCACAGATGTTGGTGAAGGGGACCCCACTACATTTTATTGTTGATAGAGTAAGCCAGAAGAACCTCATCTCAGCAGAGGTCATCAAAACATTGGGATTGTCGACAACACCACACCTGCAACCATACAACATCGGGTGGCTTTGCTAGGGAAGAGATCCCCGTGTTAGCCAACAGTGTTAATTGTCATATGACATCCATCCCTTCAAGGATGAGTTATTGTGTAATGTTTCCCCACTGGATGTATGTGATATTCTCTTGGGCTAGCCGTATATGTGGAAACACCATGTTGTTTATGAGTCTTGACCCCACAGTGTCATTATTTCTCTGGGGGGTCATATCTACAGAATACTAGAGGTATTTCTGACTACTGTCCCACCTAAACAGTTCCTCAAGGTAGTATCTCATACAACAAAATTCAGGTTCTTCACAGTCTATTCAAAAGGTGAACAAAAGAACATCGCAACCATTGCAGCCTCAGTTGAAGCACCTTTTGTCTAACAAAAGCAGGTCGAAAAGATTGAAGTAAAGTGAAAGGATTCTTTCTGAACAAAATCATCTTATGTAATCAGACTAGTTAATAAGTTCCAAACCTTCCAGCCACAGGTTCATGACAGCCTTCCATAAACCAAGCAGCGCGACGTCTCTAGCAAGGAAAACAACTCACCAAGATTCATATTCAACAATCGCTTTCCCCTCTTCCACAAGAAATCAACGCAATGGAGACCATTGCTTCCTAAGGAGGAAATATTGATCCAGGTGGATATCGATGGCCACCCACCTATTCCATGAGCTCGAAAAACAGTTTTCCATCTTGGCATTTTTTTGACAGTTTTTTGAGTTCCAAACTTCTGAGGTTGTTTTGAGGCCCTAAACGACGTTTTTTGGGGATTTGGGGCCCATGTGATTTTCAAAATAACAATATTGGGCTAGTCAAAACTCATTCTTCTCGGTTATACCTTTCAAACGGTGTATCGAACGCCCCAAACGAAGATCGTATGCAAACGTTATGCCCCCGGGAAGTTGATGTATCAACTACCCCCATCGGGGCCCGCAAACCTTTTGTATTTTCATCTTCCGGGGTTAGGGTTTTGGAGTTTACTTATGTTAAAATTTCCTTTGCAGCCTCATTGTAACAATCATATTCTTACAAATCCAATTAGCTGTCACATCTCTTCTCAAAGATAAGATGCCACCATTCTAGTGAGTCTTTCACTCTGTAATTTTATAGTCTTTGTACACTTTTTCTCATGAATAGAAATTATGTATTATTGTATCTCTATGTTTATGGTTTCATATTTGATACATTTTTTTTATATTATTGGATATCCAAGATATCTCTGTATATTTATTTGTTATATATCCGCTCTTATTTCGTGCCAAAAATAATCTGGATCAGTGGTATTAGAGCAGGTTGCTCTTGATCGTTTTTCAGTGCATGTCCCTGACGAGGTCCGAGTATAACAGGTTGGTTCTTGAACTTGTCTCTCTTGTGGAAAATATCTCTCACACGCCCAAGAAACCCTCCATGGCAGAAGAAAATAAAAACGATGGAGCAAAAGATTCTATTAATCTGTTACTTGAGCAAGCTCTCACGCGACAGCGAGACACAATGATGGAGAATTTTTCCCACATCCTTCAATTCCTGCCAATAACAACAGTCGCGTCTTCATAAATAAGACACTTTGGAGGCACCTCGCCTTTCAAGGTACAATTCAATTTTGATATTCCTATATTTGAAGGTCGGATAGATGCATATGCCCTAGACAAATGGTTAAATATGTTAGAAGGTTATTTCTCTATTCACAATTTTTCCGATAGAGAAAAGATCACCCCCACACTCTTTAAAGCTCTCCCCCATGTCAAACATTGGTGGGAAAATTACTAGGATCAAAGTTCCATAGAGGAGTCTGGAATATATGGGGTCGAGTCCACTTGGGAATTTTTTGAGGATGCGATAAATGAACAATATTACCCTGTTGGAAACTATGGGGACTAGTACATGAGATGGACCACACTGCAGCAAGAGAGGGGCCAAGAAGTAACAGAGTTCACCAATACATTCCATACCTTGTGAACCAAGCTCAATATCAAAGACTCCGAGTGACATTTGGTTTTGAAATACTGCGGGGCTCTACACAGATACATCCAAACTGAAATGGATTTTCTGGACATCTCATCCCTTGGTTCTGCTTATTGATATGCTATTAAAATAGAGAAAAAGTTTAAGCACCAAAACTAATGGGATTTCGGGTCTACAAATCTGCAACAACCAATGTATGATAAATACGACTCTAACAAATAGCCTCCCAAAAACTAGTCTAATCCACAAGAAAAGAAGGGTCACGGAAAGACGAAGGACACTTGAAAATGGTGTCATTTCCACAAAATCCCCTGGAAAAACATCGATGAATTTCTCTAAAAATAGTCATTGGTGGTTGAGATCGAAGAGAAGGAGCCAAACCCCGATTTAGAAAATATTGATAGAAGACAAATCATCGACGCAGATTCCACTACTATTGTCGCGACCGCAACAATTCAAACAGAAGAACCAAAAGATCCTAAAGAGGGGGAGCTCCTTTTTCATTCACATATGTGGGTGAAGGTGATCCCATTGCATTTTATTGTTGATAGTGGAAGCCAAAAGAACCTCATCTCAACAGAGGTCGTCAAAAAGTTTGGATTGTCAACAACACCACACCCACATCCATACAACATCGGGTGGCTTCGCTAGGGACGAGATCTTTGTGTTAGACATCAGTGTCGATTGTCATATGACATCCATCCCTTCAATGATGAGGTATTATGTGATGTTTTTCCATTGGATGTCTGTGATGTTCTCTTGGGCCAACCATATATGTGGAAACTCCATGTTGTTTATGAGTCTCGACCCCACAATGTCATTATTTCTCTGGGGGGTCATCTCTACAAAATACCAGAGGTAGTTCCAAATATTGTCCCACCAAAACAGTGCCAGAAGGTAGTATCTCATACTACAAAATTAATCTTCTTCACAGTTTGTTCAAAAGGTGAACAAAAGAACACTGCAACCACTACAGCCTCAGTCTGAGCACCTTATGTCCAATCGAAGTAGGTCTAAAAGATTGAAGTAAAGTGAAAGGAATTTTTCTGCACACATTCATCTCATGTAACCAGACTGGTTAAAAATATCCAACCCTTCCAACCACAGGTTTTTGACAACCTTCCACAAACCAAGAAGTGCGACGTCTCCAGCAAGGCAAACAACTCACCAAGATTTATATTGAACAATCGCTTTCCCCTCTCCCCCGAGAACTCAACACAATGGAGAACATTTCTTCATAAAGAGGTAGGATTTATCTAGATGGATATCATTTTCCACCCACCTATTCCACGGGCTCAAAAAATAGTTTTCCATCTTGGTAGTTTTTTGACAGTTTTTCAGGTTCCAAACTTCTGGGGCCGTTTTGAGACCCGAAACGATGTTTTTTGGGGATTTGGGGCTCAGGTGACTACCGAAGGCACATTATTGGGTTAGTTGAAACTCATTCTTCTCAGTTATACCTTTCCAACAGTGTATTGAGTGCCCAAAACAGAGACCGTATGCAAAAGTTATGCCCCCGGAAAGTTGACGTATCAACTACCCCCACCGAGGCCCGCAAACCTTTTGGATTTTCATCTTCCGGGTTTAGGGTTTTGGATTTTAATTATGTTAAAAAGGCCTTTGTATCCTCATTGTAACAATCATATTCTTTTGAATGCGAGTAGCCTTCACATCTCTTCTCAGAGATAAGCTACCACCATTCTAGCGAGTCTTTCACTTTGTAATTTTACAGTCTTTGTACATTTTCTCTCATTAATAGAAATTGTGTATTATTGTATCTCTGTATTTATGGTTGCATCTATGATACATTTATGTTATATTATTGGATATCCAATATATCTTTGTATATTTCTTTGTTATATCTCTGCTCTCATTTCGTGCCAAAAATAATCCGGATCACCCTTTGATTTGTACTTACATTTCATCATTGAGAAGAAAATACAAGGAATAAGCATCACCTTGTAAATGGGTTTTCCCATATTATGTTTTCCCAATGTATATATTATGTTGATTATGTGGATGGTGTATTATTTTCTTAGCTCCTTTCATTTCAATTTCCGTTCATTCATTATTTTCATGAATTAAGATAGTAACATCAAATTTGAATGTTACGTAAAACAATGCATAACAATATATTTTCAAAAAATAGGTAAGATATATTGTGACAAACTATTCAAGTGGAATATCCATGACATTTCACAAATCAATTACGTTGATTTATTTCAATTGAATTACTAAGGATGGTTCTTATCTCAGAACGAGGATAATCTTGTGGCATCTATATATACATATTTCTTTTTTAAACTCTTGCATAATATTATTATGTCACTAGAATGTTTTAGAGAAAATACCACCCAAATCACAATCCAAGTTGTCTCCAAAACAATGAATTTTCAAGTTTCCCATTGTTTTGCACTTTTCTTATTTAGTTGGTAATCTAGACTTGGTAGGTTGGGTTGTAAAGAAACACCTTTTTATTTTCAACCAAAATAACATCAACATAAATTTACACAATTAGCACCACAAAAACATCCAAAACACTCTAGCGCATCTTACAAAACATCCACTATATACATATATAAATACACTAGTATAAATGTCTAGTGAAATGACCTCTATAGCATCCACTAGAACATATAACACAATGTATACTAGATCATGTTCATTAAATTTTGTATTCGGGTCTTATTTTCTTATATTTAGGATGCTAGTTATGATTCCATATAGATCAAATAAAAGTACATGGGAAATTAATTATTCAAACTACACTATAGTTAACATAAATTAAATAATCTTCCCCAAATGATGTGTCTATGAAGAGATTAGTGGAGGATACTACCTAGACAGAGGACATGAGAGCATGTGAGGAAGAGATGGAATGCCAAGCATAGGTAATGAAGGTGAGTTCATGTAGTACAGGTAGTCCCAAAGAACATTCCTCTTTGAATTTGGATTTAATGGAGGGGACTTCTACTATCATAGCACAACCTCTCTCACGATCACCATTACTTAACATGATCATGAGAAAGGACATGCTTGAAGAGGAGTTTTATATAGTGAGGTTAAGAAGATTGATAGAGAATTTGGAGGATTTTGTGTTAGGAATTCCCTTGGAATGTTTATGCATAAGGGGGATTACCTTTCCCATGGATATCACTTTGTCTATCTACATGGAACATGAAAAAAAGGTGTTGGTTGTGATGAGGTTATGAAGAGAGGAAAATATCGAAAGGGTTTAATGCAAGCATGAGAGTGACCCTCTCTATGTAAGAAGAAGACAAGGGGTGCAACAATTATTTTTTCATCATATCAGACTAAACATCTGAAAGAGGTGAGAAGGTGTGTTGAGGCCATGGAATATAGAGTTGGGATGATGAGGCATACAACTTCAAATGTCGAGGTAGATTTAGAAATAAGGAAGCTTCTTCTAGACATTGGATTCTTTAGGAGTATAGAACCAAATTATGCTAAAATTGTATACCTATACTGGTATACTAAGGAATTACTAGCTTGTTGAATAGGTATTCAAAAGAATATTGTCTGTTAGGAGTTGGGCCAACTAGACACCAAGTATGATACTTTAGGTAATGGTATAGAATCCATGAAATTTTAGGTTGACAACTTTTCATAGCATGCTATCACCATCTCAACATGTTCATAACAAATATTGAGTTCAAAGTGCACAATAAGATCTCATCAATAAACAATCAGAGTCAATTTGACCTCATCTAGCTAATTTAAGGAACCTTAGCTTTTGGATTTTAAGGAGATCATTCCTAACTTTTGAGTTTTGACCCCCTTTTTTTGTGAATGACCTTTCACAAAATCCTAACTAGTTTTGGGGCAATAAATTGGTGGTAAAGGTTCAATGTTTAAAATGAGGTATTTGTTTTCATTGGAAAGTAGAATTGGAGTTTCCCAATTGTATATAACCACAAGATATTTTTGGTGATATATCATTTTTATCATTCCATTTTTGGATGACTCATTTAGAGCCTCTACAAGTCTTCGAATTGATTTTTGGGGATTATATCCTAGCATCTTTAAAAATAGAAAATTTGATCAAGTAGCAGCATGAGAAAGGACATGCTTGAAGAGGAGTTTTATATAGTGAGGTTAAGAAGATTGATAGAGAATTTGGAGGATTTTGTGGTAGGAATTCCCTTGGAATGTTTATGCATAAGGGGGATTACCTTTCCCATGGATATCACTTTGTATATCTACATGGAACATGAAAAAAAGGTGTTGGTTGTGACGAGGTTAAGAAAAGAGGAAAATATCGAAAGTGTTTAATGCAAGGATGAGAGTGACCCTCTCTATGTAAGAAAAAGAAAAGGGATGCAACAATTATTTTTTCATCATATCAGACTAAACATCTGAAAGTGATGAGAAGGTGTGTTGAGGCCATGGAATATAGAGTTGGGATGATGAGGCATACAACTTCAAATGTCGAGGTAGATGTAGAAATAAGGAAGCTTCTTCTAGACATTGGATTCTTTAGGAGTAGAGAACCAAATTAC
>JASDQU010754778.1:48105-62820 GCA_032191745.1 Picea mariana
AATTCTTACCTAAATTTCCTTTCAGCAATTATGCAAAAAGAGTAATAAAAACTCATACCTCCATGACTGCCATTAATAAATTTTATACTACCTGAATGTCTAATGGCAGTACAAGATTTCATGGTTCTTTTATCAAACTTATAATCAACACTTCATATTTATGTTTCTTCCCTCCTTATGCAAAAACATCACCAACAACACTTGCAAACATGCAAGAATTCTTTCCTCTGGCTGACCCAACAAGCCGTAATAGACTTGTTGCCATAGAAATTGCAACAACTTCTTTCTCCCTATAAAAATTTTCCTTGTTGATCCCAGGTGTCTACAATTCTTCCCGGAATCTTGAATCTTCTTGTGCTCTCATTGTAGTCACTATACATGACTATTTCTTCCCTGAGCACTTTTGACGTAGTGCCCCTACCTCAATGGGGTCTACTGACCTCCCGGTCAAAGGATATTTCAATCTTCTGAGTTGAATTGACTCTTCAGGCTCGTGATTGAACCCAAAACAATTATACACATGCCCCCTTTTCTCCTTTAGGCACGGGTCCTATCAGACCCATAGGATATTCCCGCGTGCTTCCAAAACTCCAAGTTTTAGGCACTAGCCCCTTTTTCATTAGCCCTCTCCTTCATATGGCCCTGGGATATGAACTCATGGAAAATTGTGATTTTGAGTGTGGGAAAGAGTGGTTTTAGGCGAACCCTCTTTTTACCCCACAATTCCATTCCAGTTGCCACATATCACTTTGTTAAAACCGTGGTATAAATTGCATCCCGCTCGCAGATTTTTAAAATCTGAGTAAGTCTTGGCCCCACGATCCAGCTCTTCCATCGCTCTCCAATCCCTTGGCGATGATCCGTGATCAACTACTTCTATCTATCCTCCCTTTTCTACCTTATTTCCTCCTTCCACACGTGATCCCATATCTACACGATCTGTCAACACATAGCTCCCTTTCAAATCAACGATTACGGTTGATTTCAGCTCTCTGGACCTTAGGAGTTTCAATTCTCAACTATATGATTTTCCCCGAATGAAAATCTTCTGGAGTGGAATATCTAATGACACGTTTCCTCAACAATCAAATGGTTCTGATGAACTACGACTCTTCGGCCTTCGAGAGTTCTCATGTCTCCACACACACAAATCTATGGAGTGATTTTCCTCAGAGTGACAGATCTTCTGCCACACATCCTCTCCAAATCAATGACCCTAGTTCTCTTTGAGACTTCATCTCTTTCCGACCAAGACCAAATCAAAGGTCCTTTGACCTCCTCCTCGATCAATGATCGAGATATACTTTGGGACTTCGATGCTTTCATCCTCTGCTTTCCTCCAGAGTGCTCCATACCCAAAGTTCCATATCTAGCGCCACACATCCACTTTCAAATCAATGACCAATATTTACATTGGTTGTTTCTCCTCCTCCTTGTCCACAAACTTCCGAAGTTGTGGATCTTAGGCCACTTGTTCTCCTTGACAATGGACTGTCCCAAATCACTTCGAGACTTTGGGACATTGACAAGTCCACTTCTCTTGTGCACACGAGGGTTGAGTCTCATGCGCTTACCTCTGGATCCAATGGTTGCTGGTCCTTTGGGCTCAGACATAGCGGATGGGATCCATTCCTCTTCTTTGCATTTCCTTTGCTCTGATGGACATTGATCTAATGGTCTAGACTCCTCCCCACAACCGATATGATGGTTGTTGTCTCTCCTCCTCCTAATCTTTTGACTTCTTCCACCTTTGTATATTTTGTCAGTGTTCAAAGGCTTCAACCTTTGACCTTTATCCTGTGATTCCACCTCTTGGATATCCTCTTCTCTCTCATAATAATTATCTCTTCTAAGATTTTCAATTTACTCAGTCTCCTAAGGGTCTCAACCCTTCTATTTCCTTTCAAAGGGAAACTTTGTTCCCTCCTGGAAACCTTTTTTTCAAAGCACACCTTGCTGAGAATTTTATACAGAGTGTTCAATAGCTATGTGAGTATCTTCCTCTGATACTCTTCTCCCTGAACTCGACAAAGAGTTCTCTCTATGCAAACTTTCACTTGCTCGATGTCCACCTGATAGAGCCCTACAGATTTCTTAGTGACTCTATCTCTCTCTAAACTCAACACAAAGTTCTCCCTGTGCACTCCTTGCACTTATGTTGATGAAGGTTCAATGATATCTCTCTTGAGCTTCTCTAAGGTTAACTTACATATGTCAATGCACTCTTTGCACTCGAAAACTCAAAGAAGAGAAACAAGTGAAACTTATTCAATACTTCACCAGTTTACGCATTCAAACCATGAACAACATATAGAAACATAATAATGAACACAAATACATAAACACACTATATGAAGGAAAAACTACTTTTCTATTATCTCTGTGAGTGTCTCCTAAGCGATCTGTGAAAATTTGATTTGTTTCTCACACTCGCTAAACTCTGCAAACACAACGTGCATTTGTCAGACCATCATTCCTTAACAAATACCACAACATTCATAAACCAATATGATTTAAGAAAATGTTCATATTTCATTTTCTTTCTGAGCTCTTCTTCGCTCTGTAATAAGTTTCAGGCACTAGACCCTTTATCTCAGTCCCCAATCCCTATGATCACTGGACATGACCAAGCGCTAGATCACTAGGTTCTTACTCGGGCCTTCGACTTCGAAAGATTTCAAATAACCACACAAAAATCTCTCGAAGTTCCAGATTACCGAACTCATGATGTAAGGCAGATCAACCGTCCATGTCTACTCAACATCCGATGGATGACACTTACTATGGAACCTCGGGTGTCTGAGTTCTCAGTCTTTGGGACTTTGGAGCTTCGGAGGATCTCGCATCCACACATCTGAACTGTTAATCTCCGAACATTCCCAATCACATTTGGTGATTTCATTATGTCAGATCACTTAAAATTTTCCAATTGTGGGGGCATGCAATGGTGGTTTGGAGTAACCCACCTTTCGTCCCTCAATTCTTCTGATGCTGACATGTAACCCCTTGGTGGAATCGACATTTGGATTATGGGACCACCTTGGATAATTAACTTTCGTGCAAATGGGGTCCCCGAAATTCCTCCTGGCCATCGATATGGATGTATCGTGATCAATGCTAGTGTGGGTCCTCTGACCTTTAACTGCATTACATAACCTCTGCCCCACTAGCCCTACTCATATGAAAAAACACATGGCAGAATAATAGCGGCTGATACATGGCCTATTCAGATGGGTTACATGCGTCACGTGCCAAATGGAATTTCAATATTCCATGGGTTTGGATCCCACTTAGACATGGCACACATACCATGTGCCCATGTCCATCCAAGTGGTGTCATCATGACTCACTATCTCGGCTCTTCAGGAGATTTCTCCCTTCACTACTGCGTTTGACCTTTTTAACATTGGCTTCATCCAATGGTCGAGCTCTTCTCCCCAGATCTATGGTGTAGATCCAATTCATGGCTTCAGAGCTTCAAGCTTTAGGCTTTCTCTTATTTTTCATCAACTTCACTGAAGTCGCGAAGTCTGAAGGGCTTCCAAGTTAACTCCTCTACACCTTCCCCAGATTTGATGGTCGTAAGGGATTTCCCTTCCTTCCAAATAAATCCTACGGTGTAGAAAAAACTTTGTTACTCTATGGATTTCCAAAGGAATTCATGGCTAACTGCCTTGCAACATTACCAGATCTGACAGTCATGAAGGATTCTCCTTCTCCCAAACAGATCCTAAGGCCCACATTACTCTGCGGCCCAATACCACTTCTGTCATTGTTTTACGACACCACTACTCCTCTTGAGCTTCGTAACATGTGAAGGTAACTTCTTGGCACTCAAGAAGGTTCTGAGGTTTGAAATTGGTCCTCCAAACACAATTTCCACTTGAACCTTGAGTCCAATGACCACTTACCCAACCCATCCAGGATCCGCGTTGAAACCTTGGGTCAAAACTTGAGTTTTGTCCATTTTGACAACTCCTTCCAAAACTCTTGCTTCAACTTCCACTAACATGGCCCATCCAGGATCAGTGTTGTAACCATTCTTTGACACCATATTATAACCTCCTTGACCCTCCAGAGACCGGGTAATACTACCATGTAGAATATATACTTATATGATATATATGCATTTTAATGAATTTAAAACACTTAATCACGATAACACAAAATTACTGCTACCAGTTTAGATTCAAAAAAGATTAACAATAAATCCACATGCAATGGAATACATTATAACATTCAATCATCACAAAACATGCATTAAATACATAATTAAGCACAACAATGATACTTATCGTTTAGCTGGAGTAAATCCACCAACTATGTGAATACCTTCCATGAACCTCCCAGCCTTAGACCATGCTTCTCATCACTCTCAGCAGTAGGTCACCCCCGAGGTGGGACTAAACTCCGTTGGGAAAGGAAATTCTAGGTTTAGCAAGGACAACAAGGAAGTTTCACAAAGCAACAGGAAGGATATTTTATCCCAGGAGCCACTTACGCCCACAGCTCACAGACCCTAATTCCCCACACGCCTGCTCCACCCCAGGAGAGTACACCTTCACTAAAACAATTCCATTAGCTAGTACACCTCCCTTCCCTTGGGCTTCAGCAACAGGCTGGACCAGAAGTCTTAGAGTATTGTAGCTGCTACGGGAGTCCCTTCTAGGAGAACTCACTTCCCAACAAACTCTCTCTCTTGGGAGAGTTGCTCACAGGCCTGACAACTTGCTTCTTTAATTCAACTCCTAAGCAATACTGAAACAACATTCGACTAGCATACAGGTGACAATAGAAATAGGAACAGTTATGGACACTGAAAATGGGAACAACCTAATGCTAAGACACAACACGGCTGAAGGGAACACAAGGCAACAACTCCAAAAGGTTAAGGCAGGAGCTCAGATTTGTAGTGTGGATAAACCTGGGTTCATAGATCACACAAGTCGTCTTTTCCCTCCCTGACTAGTTTCTCAGATGTGAAAGGTTATGCAGAGGGAAGACACAGAGGCCCCAACAGGTTAGACAACAGATGGGAAATGGAAAACGAACCTCCTCCTCGTGAGCGGTTTTCTGAACTGTGCGTACGTAACCAGAGGTCAACGTCCAGGGACAACGAGTTCAGGAAGAGGATGGGATAATGGGGAGCGAACCCCCCAACACAGCTGGTGCTTCAAATTTTAACTGCATGAGCCTAGGTCAACACTTGTCTTGCTGGAACTGCATGCGCTGCATTTAAACTATGTCCCCTTTCCAGGAACTTAGGACAACATTCATCAATTGTCCACCTTAGCATTTAGGAAATAATATTAAAATATTACTCCTCTATAGGTAATCCCCCTATCTTATCCCCTAGGCCCAAATACTTATCCCCCTCCCTTGCCCATCCTTGTGGAAGCTTAGTCCCCCATCACTCTTTCTTCGTGGTCGGTCTACACGCAACGATGTTTATAATTTATTAATGATCTACATAATTACATATACAAAATCATGCTCCTGGCCTTTAACACTTAGGCTCTCCGTCCTAATAAACACATAAGCCCACCAGCTTATCAACACTCGGCTCACAATCCTACAAAATGCATTTACAATTCATAAATACAACTGGGGCTCGTCCTTGGGGTATTACAAATTTCTGTTTTTTTCGAAAATTATTCACCAAAATTCTATAGGATAAAATTATTTTAATTAAAAATCACCAATTTTTTTATATTAGCTATATAAAATCCATACAAATTTGAATACATTTACAAAAATATTCTAAACATTTTATGGTTGAAATTTTAATAATTAGTAATATTTTCCCTTACAATTTTCCTTGCTTATGGAGGTGACCCATCCATATATATTCTTACATCAAGATCACCTCACCCATAATGCCCTAAATTCTACTCCCTACCTAAATGAATTCGCTACTCGACATTTTTGTAGGATCTCCCTCAACAAACCTATCTCACCTCAGGGCCATGATCCACATTACACTACAAGCCATCAACTTACAATTGGAGATCCATTGGAGTGTTTTAATATATAGCCTCTTTGTGAACCAATTGGGACCCCATAAAAGTTTTTAATAATGATTCCTTTTAATATTCATTCTTGGTCACCAAGATCACCCAATGGCCTTCAAAAGAACCATTTCCACATTCCACTACCACCACAGTTCTATTTCCATAACTGAGTGGTTGAAACTTCAATCCAACCAAAGAGTTTTCTAGGAGAGTGAAGATAACACCTAATGCCATTGATTCACTTGAAGAAATGACGATCAAATTGGTCCTTGAAATGGGAATTGTACTCTTCTCCTATTGGTTGGTGTCATTACCTTTGGCATGTGTCCCCCCTCCACCATGATCTTCAAAAAAAACATACTTTTCCACCACATATGCAATGGAATCCCTTGAAACAAAAGGATGCATGACATAAATGTTCCACTAGAGCACAACGATAAGGTATTTTACCCTATAATGTCTTTTTCCATCTCTTTCTCTACTTTTCTTTGAGAATCAATTACTAGTTTAGAGCATTTTAAATGGTGAGAACAAATCAATCACTTTTGAGTATAAGTGTGGTAGATATCACCCCACAAATAAGAAATTTTGCATCCAAAGGGAAAATTTTAATAATTGATCATATTCACCCTACTCTAATCTTACCACTAAAATATGATCTATTTGGAAATTCCTTCAGAAAGACCCCAATGTGTTCCCTACTAGGCTCAAAAATTTAGAATTCTTGAGAAATATCTTGTTATAACTCTCTTTTCTATCTCCTTTTCACTTTCCATAATCAAATTGCCAAAAATGGGTAGTCGCATTGAACTTATGGAAGTGATTCATTTCTTCTTGGCACACACACACACACACACACACACACCCAGAGAGAGAGAGAGAGAGAGAGAGAGAGAGAGTTTTGAATTAAATATTTCAAGGCAGAGTTATTGTGAGGTCTTTGATTTTAATCCAACTAATTCTCACTAGGTTAGAGAGAGAGAGAGAGAGAGAGAGAGAGAGAGAGAGAGTTTTGAATGAACTATTTCAAGGCAGAGTTATTGTGAGGTCTTTGATTTTAATCCAACTGATTCCCACTAGGTTTCTAGGTACAATTTTGGTTGGGGTACTAGCTACAATTGTGCTTGGATATTGAGCTTCCCTCCATCTAGGTATTCCAAGGAATATGGAGGAATCTTGCAAGATTTTCCTTGGAATACACACACACAAACTAAAAAGTAATATTAACAAATAAAATGAAATCAAACATTTTATACAAAATTTTAAATACAAGAAAAACCAACATAGATCATTGAATCTATCAAGTGTCAATAGCATATAATAATTATAAAGAAAATGAAATAAATTACAATAGTGAAGTATTAGTTAATTTTTACATGTATAAGCCTAGAGTAGTACACATGGATTCCATTAAGTCATTAAATGCATGTTCTACTAGATAATTACATATAAATGCTTTCTTTTTTAGAAAGTTATTTAATGGGGTGGAAATTCTATCATAATTCTCCACAAATTTTGTGCAGTATCCACTAAGAACAAGGAAACTATGTACTATTTTTAGTGACTTTGGGCATGGATGGTGTTTCATAGACTAATTTTTCTTGGGATCTACTCACACATTTGTATTATTGACAATATGACCCAAGTATTCTTGACTTCAAAAGTGCGACAAACAAAGATGGAGTGTTTTATGAAAAATTAGGTATCCCAAAGTTATTGTAAGTCTTGATGAACATGTGCCACATGCTTCACCCAAGTCTTGATATAATTCAAAATATAATTGAAGAATACAAGAACAAATTTTTGTAGAAAGGGTTTAGAAGGATTATTCACGAGGCTCTAAGAGTAGGTGGGGCATTGCAAAGACCAAAAGGATTAAAAAAAACTCATAATGTCCTTCATGTGTGTAGAATCAAGTCTTAGGAATGTGTAATTCCTTCATATGAGTTTGGTGATATCCTAAGTGAAGATCATGTTTGTAAAATAAGTATGAACTATTAGGCTCATTCAAGAGGTCATCAATGATCGAGAAGGGAATTTTATATTTGATTGTCAACTTATCTTAGTGCTATGACATACACTCTTGCCTCTAAAATTCTTGAGTGACCTTTTCAATCTCATTTTTTTCTGCAAAACATGTCTATAAGGATACACATTGGGTGGTTGACTGCCTAGAATCAATGCTATGCCATGATCATTGTCATTACATGAAGGGGGTCAATCATGGGTGTTTCAAATACTTGGTGATGTTTGTACAAAATTAATTGAAAATTATGATGAATTTCTTGGGTGGAGTTATCCATAACTTCAATGGAATTAAAGTGGGATGTAATTCTTGAGTGACGTTTCTTTAGGATAACTTCCATGTGGCGAGATATGACAATTTCTGGTGAGCCTACATGGAGACCTTTGAGAGTGTGTTTGTGGTCCTCCTTGTTGAATCTCATGCATAACTCCTTGAAATTCATCATTACATGACCCAATCTTCCCAATGTTCAAAAACATTATAATCCTATAACTACATCACAACCTCCCATTTCAATACCCTAAAATCATTTGATTTGATGAAATAGTACCCCACTTGGTGTTTCAAATTCACATATACAACCACATTTTATCATATGTACATTGTCTATCATGATTTGAAAATTGTGCATCACATGGACATAAAAATGGGTTTCTTTTGCAATGTGATGATGAATAAAATTGTGGGTGATACCATCATAAACTAACATAATAACCTTTCCATGTCTGATATAGACAACCAACATCAAGGTCTGAAGAGTTGTCATTCTGGACAAATAATAGATAGAAATTTGGGGTTCCTCGCAAGGAGGCTTTTGAGTGGGTACTTCATCTTGTGGAGTCTCAACCAACTTGAGCTCATTCACATTGTCTAATTTAATTTCCATAGACATCCGAGATGAGGTCATATCTATGATAAATAAAAAAAATTCATTAAATATAAGCTCTTTAAAAAAAATCATAATAATGATAGCATAGGTTGAGATGTTGATGTTCTACTACTTCTATCGGGGTCAAATTTTGGAACCATAAGTAATGATAAGTAGATGTAGTGATAGTAGGAACAAAAGGGAGTCGTGGTCATGGAAAAAAATTGGGCCATTAGTTTTGGGAAATGACCACCACTTGAAACTTTTTTTCTAGTCGAGTGGCATCCAACCACATAGCAAGGCAAGACATCAAGACTTGTGCTTTAATTTTTTCTTCCAGACCACTAAATAAAATAGTCCCTGATAAAATTATTAGTCAAAATTTCTATTTTGATTTCCAATCTCTCAAGGGAAGTAATAAATTCTTCCACTATGCCAATTTTGTTCAACTTGCTTAGCATCCACCCAAAAATGACTATTGGTTTCAAATCTATCATTAATTAACTTCGCAATCTAGTCAAAGTTAATGTACCCCATATATTCCTTCTTATGCCATTTACACCATTGGAAATGTTCCTTGTCTAGATGTAACACCCTTACATAGAGTTTCAACTATTCATCATCAATACCCTAGATAAAACAATATTCATCCATCTATCCCACAAATGATGCTGGATTTGAGCCATCAAACTTATTCAAATTGATGTCAAGTGATTTGTGCAATGTAGGGTTCAAAGAGTCATGAAAGAATGGCCCATTGTAATGGCCATCACTTATTGAATATTATCCATGATCCATTGGCATGATAAGAGAATTTAAAATGTTAAAATTATTATCAATTAAGGTTTTTAAAGAGGAAATTTTATTTGGGAGGCTAGATTGGAGGTTGGAATAGAGGTTTTGAATTACGTTGGTGAGGTGAATGAATTCTTCTTGTAGGTATGGGATTTTATTGATTTTTTCTTCCATGTTTTTGAGTCTATTCTACATATTTATGGTAGTCATGATATCACATAGGTATACCAGTAGAGTTACTAATGTGCTACACCAACATAATTAACTTTACAGAAGGATTCTTTTGGGATAGGATCCCCATAATGGTTTGAGTAGGTTGGGTCCACTTGGAAGGTTATTAAGAAGCTGCACCAATTTTATTAGCTTCGTTTAGGGGTTATTTAGGGATAGGACCCCCATAATGTTCTTGGAAAGGTCCATACTTGTTCATCTCTTTTATTGTTGGGGGATTGTTTTAGTAAAGACCAAGATTAATGTATTGGAATTATTGTCAAATTCCTAATATTTGGAATTATGTATGAATTTTATTGTTTGTGTTGTATAGGTGGGAGTTATATAAGTTCCTAAGATAAAATTGTTGGAAAATTAATTTTCATTGATGTCAATTTTTAATAAGTCTACAAAAATCCCAGAGGTTTGTTCATGAAGCTGTTTGAATAAACAAAGTGTGAAGGAAATTATAAAGGCATGCACAACCATCATAGATTGATATTCCTCATAATTCCATTTCCAATGGTAGGTGGTGTGCCACATGGTTCCTCATGGTTGAGGAGATATTCCCTCTTCAATATGGAAGCCCCAAAGTATGGTTAAAATGACCTAAACATTTATAACAAGAAGTGACAAGTCGGCCCTAAATTAATTAAAAGAAGAAAAGTTTTTGCAAACAAGAAGTTACAAGTCGAACCCATTGAAATGTATATTAAAATAAATATGGAGGATATTGTTGTTAAATTCGTTCTCAATGGAATAATCATTAAAAATTAAGTTGAATTTTATTTGGGTCATGTTTTCCCTAAAAAGAGGGTGTCATAACTAGTATAAATAAGGCACCTAGGAATTAATTTGTCACATAAAATGAAGTGATTTTTATCTAAGGTAAACAAAGAGATTTGAGGAAAATTGTATAGGGAATATGAAGTGAAGAATGAAGAAATTCCAAGGGAGGATGAAGTCTTGTGATGATGCGTTCTAAGGTATGTTATTTAAGGTTCATCTTACCCTTTTTGCTATAACGTTTTTTCTAGAATTACTCAGATAGTGAAACATGTAGGATATTGAGAAGACATATCAAGGTACCTGTGGTAAAAGGTTCATCTTCTTTTTCATTGTATTTTTGGAGGTACACTCTGTGGAAGATAGGGTTTTTGACTAGTCCTGAAACTAGTCTCAAACATGTATTTTGAGAAAAAAACGTCATAATGTCTTCATAGATGATCCAAATTATGTGAGACTAATTTAATTGTAAAAAGAACAGTCCATAGTATGTTTTGTGTGAGTTGCAAAACTATATACCAAATATTCAGTGCATGAAATTCTCTACAAATGTGCTCTCCAAAATAGGCCAGAATTCAACAAGGTCTTCCATTTTCACTATAAATCCTTTGCCGAGAAGATTGAAGGAGTGAAACATGAAGGAATTCTAGATATGAGATTGAAGAATACGGGGTACAAATTTCAGGCATTTAATCATTACATGTATGGATTTATGATATTTTAAAGTGAGGGTTTGTGACTAATCCAAAAACTAGTCTCGCAAGACTAAGGTAAAGTTTGATGAAGATGTTATTATCTTGTTGCTGAAGATGAAGAATATATGAGTGTCTATGATCTTATCTACCAGGTCTGTTACAAAATCCGAGCTATGTTTTTATATGAATATTGAAGGTTATGTCTTGATGTTATGATACATGTTTGAGGCATGTTTTAGAGATTTGGGCATCTGCTTTGAGGCACATATTGGATGTATGGTATATGTTTGGTACATCATTTTAGGAATATTGTTGGTACATATCTTGGATATATTGGAATATATATATGGTACATTTTTTAGATACATATCTTGATGACGTTATGGCACATGTTTGAAGCATACCTCGGTATATGGTGAGAGATGCTCTTGGTGATATTGGCACATGATATATGTGAGTGGATATGGTATTTTTGATGGTGATGATGGTATATCAATGACAGTGACAGTGACAATGACAATAGCAGTGACAGTGGTAGTGACAGTGACAATGGTAATGAAAGTAGAACTAATAGGTTGAGTCTACATTTATATTTTAGGGAAAGGAAGGGGAAAGGATAGGGAGTTTTATCCTCCTCCTGGTTGGATACAAAGAACACAGGGATTTGGAGATTCTATTATAGCACAAAATTCCACACCTATGCATTTTTTTCATGGCCTAACCTTTTCCCAAATCTTGCTAGACATTTTCCCAAGTTTCCTCTCCAAAATAATTAAAAAAACATGAATTATGAGCATATACATAGGTTTCCCTAGTGAAAAGAACATACATCCATGAATCTCTAGCTTGAAACCCGTGGATTCCCTAAAAAATCATAAAAGATAAAATAATTCCATGTTTTCGGGTGGGTTTTTCAGTTGGGCTCATTCCCCAACTTCCCCATTCCCTTACACAATAGAATACAACTCCCCCAACCTATTTGGGAAGAGATGAAAGAACCATTGAAGGATAAGGAGAGGTCAAGTCTCTTGGTGCAAGATTATGCTGTCAGTATCTAACAAGCCTCCCTTTCCTATAATCCACTGAGCAACACCTCCTTTTATCTGGAAATTTTATTTCCAGCGTCTCTTTATTTTCTATATGAATATAGGGTGTATCATTATACCTATCTGGGCCATCAAATGAAGAGCATAGTGGTTGAGTTGATTCTTGAGGGATTCTTAGAGGAACCCAAACAATTGGCTTTGAGGTGGTGACTTACCTTTCTGATTTGGTGTTAGTAGAAGAGTTTTTTTCCCCTCATATCATGTGTTCATTGTATGTTTTTGTTGATTAATCTTACTTTGAATATGATATATGAAATGTATACCCTTTGATAGTGCAACTACCCTCATAGCAACTCTTGTATTGTGTCCATTTTGCAGGTTGTTTCCAGCAAAGGATCTAGAATTTTTCGAGAGAAAGGAGTGGGATCAACATCAAACGGGAGACTTAAAGTGCACCCTTTCTCCCTCTTCCTTCCCTAACTTCTCCTTGTAAAGTAGTTATTTATTTAGTTTTGTGTTCTTGTCCTAGAGGTAGGATTTCTATATTATTCATACAATCTTGATCTGTTGTCATTTCGACCCAAAATCACAGGGGAAATATCCCGTCAACAGAATTGGGGACCATACTAGGGATTATTCTAGTTTAGGTCAATCTCTTAGGGTCTCTTTCTTGATTTGCTTGTCATTTATTCTGTAGTTTCAGATTTTTTTACAGATTGTTTAACTTATCAGGAGTTGTTACCAAGTCTTGATGACCTCTTTCTTTGATCCAGATTTTATGAGAAGAACGAAATGAATACAAACTATTAAAAGATGCTTAACACAGAATAATAGATATACAGGAAAACTAGTTTTCTATTCAATAAGAAAATAAGATGAAACTGTAAAATGCAAAAAAAAACAATCTTGTTGGAATGGTGGTCGATTATCTATGAGAATAGATGTGACAGTTGCGCTCATTCGCAAGAAGATGATTACAATGAGGATCTCAAGGAATTTTTAAAATAATCATGAATACCAAAATCCTAGACATCCAAAAACCTAACCCTAGGAGATGAAGCACCAAAATTCATGTGGGCCCTGTTGGGTTAATATAGTACATAAAATTTCCAGGGTCATGAATTTTTCATACAATCTCCATTTTCGATGCATGATAGCCCATTGGAAAGGTCTATCCAAGGAAGTCAGGGACCTAAAAACTAGGAAAAACTGCTAAACTAGAAAACTGCCAAAATGAAAAAGTTGGAATAGATAGGAGGCCACCGACATCCATCTGGATCAATACTCCCCCATTCAGAAGCAATGGTCTCCATTGCGTTGATTTCCCCCATCATATGACGAAATGTTTTCTGAATTTGGCCCCAGATGAGCCACTTTCTTTGGTGTAGGAGCTTCCTTGCTTTGACAACTCAATAAAGATGGATCCTTTGTTGTCGAGTTCCCTAGATCTATGTGTCCACAATTTGATCACTGGATGCATGTTCCATGCATTCAGGGTTGAGCTCTATTGGTTTCAACTACTCTACTATCTCTGAGGTGTCCAATAATGGTGGAAAATATGGCCGAAGGGGAGCCAGGTTGAAGACTAGGTGCATGCCAAGGAAAGCGGGAATGTTGAGCTCAAAATAATGTTCACCCACAACCTTGGTGATGGTGTATGGCCCATAAAACAGTGGGAGAAGCTTTTGATGGGGCCCTGCAAGGAATTATTTTTGTAAGTGAAACCAAAACTTATCTCCCACTTGAAACTTATGTGGCACCTGGTGTTGATCATGGCGTTTCTTGTACGTGGCATTAAACTTATGTAAAATATCCTGAACCCATTGGCGGATGTGTTGGATCCGCTCAATGAACCAGGTTGTCTTGTCAGATTTTGGTGGAGTGGGGGATGAGTCGTCTGAGGTGGTCGCTAGGGGTAGTGCAACATACATGGGGCCCAATGGTTGGAATCCCAACCCCACCTAAAAGGGGTTGTGTCCAGTTGATCTATGTAGGGCTCGATTGTAGCTATGCTAGACATAGGGAAGAATCCCATCCCTTTTGAGAGGGTGCTTGGAATTGTACATGCATAGGATATGTACGATCATCCGATTGACGAACTCAGTTTGGCCATTTGTTTGGGGGTGGAAGAAAGTGGATTTATGAATTAGGTATCCAATAGTGACCAGAGGCTCGACCAGAACGTGCTGAAGAACCGACTGTCCTGATATGAGACAATGGTTTGTGGGATCCCAAAATGTACCTAGACTCATTCAAAGAAGAGCTTGGTAGTGGCCTC
>JASDQU010754779.1:8809-44922 GCA_032191745.1 Picea mariana
GGGCACTAACTAAGGAGGATAGACCATACCCTTAGCCGTACTACCCAACTACCCAGGTACTAGAGAGTATCTTCTCAAGTGTTGTTCTCGGTGGCACTATAGCAGTTAGGTGACTAATTGATTTATCTAAAGAGGGCTTCAGGAAATCTAGGCTGATTTGTACACAGGTGTTGTTTGATGCGCTACCACTTGAAGGGGTACCAACAGGGGTTACAAGGGTGGCCAACAGATGTGCGCTTAAGAACCACTTGTATTTCCTGCGTGTATGAATCACTCAATCATGGGTTTATGCGTGTAACGACAGATCTCTATGGCTTAAAGATGCCATAATACATCTCTACCCTGAAAATGTTTTTCCCACAATTTCTGCCAAGGAAAGTGCTCTGATACCACTTGTAATATACCAGATATAAAAAGTATGCAGAACAGAAATAAAATGCTAGAAATGGCAGAATAACAGTAATATAACCAGCATAATCTCCACAATAACATATAAATGATATAAGAACAACAACATGAATAGCACTTTGATTCAGAAAGCAATGTTCATGGGCCTCTTCGACGGGGAAACCTCCAGTCGAGCAATGCTCTGTTATAATAATCTCCAAGTTAGGGTTTTCATACCCTCAACCCTTATTTATACTAAATATGTCTATCAAGAGAAACATCTATAGGAAGATCCTTCTAGAAGTAGAAGCTTCTATTAGGTCTTCTTACATCCACCTTATTCTATTTTATTGAAAGGCCTTATTAATATTGACCTTTATTACATCCGAATATATTACTCTACCTATGTGCAGGTTAGGACCCTAACAGAAAGAGAAGTGGAAGGTCCACCTCTAGAATCAAAAGTAATTGTTGCGTCGATCAAGGTGAACAAATTCAACATTGGGACAGTTGAGAATCCTAAAATGGCCAACATTGGAGACTACTAGGATGAGCAAGTAGTAGAAAGCATAGAAGAGTTACTACGTGAGTACACTGAGTTGTTCCCCATAACATTTACATAAATGAAGGGCATAGCAAGAGAACTAGGAGAAATGAATATACCACTCAGAGCTGAAGCAAGACCGATTAGATAACGACCATATAGACTAAACTTGATATATAAGCAAAAAGTTAAAGCTCAGATCAATAGAATGCTCAAAGATGGAATCATAGAATGTGTGGAAAAATCAGAATGGATAAGCCTGATGGTAGTTCAGGAGAAAAAACAAGGCGGGATAAGAATATGCGTCAACTTGAGGAAGTTGAATGATGCATGCCTACATGACCCATTCCCTACACATTTCACAGATGAAGGGTTGAAGAACGTAGTAGGACACAAATTTTACTCATTCACTAATGAATTCTCAGGCTGGCACCAGATTAAGATAGCACAAGAAGAAAGATACAAGACCATGTTTTCTACAGAATGGGGATCCTACCAGTACACAGTCATGCTGTTTGGACTGAAGAATGCACCAACAATATTTTCCAGAGTAGTCATCGCTGCATTTAAGGAATTCATCCACCAGTTTCTAGAGGTATGCTTGGATGATTGGGCAGTCTATAGTATATTGAAAGACAATGTAGAGGTCTTGTAGCTGATGTTAGAAAGATGCAGGCAATGCCAGATATCATTAAACATCAATAAGTGCATTTTCGGAACACTGTTTTGGATACTATTGGGCCATATAGTATGCAAGCAAGGTTTACTAGTAGACCCTGCAAAGATTGTAGTAATCGTCAACTTACCACCACCAAAAATAGTCCGTCAACTAAGAGCGACATTGGGACACACAGGGTACTGCAAAATTTTTATCAAAGGGTACGCGTAGATAACCGCACCAATGGAGAAACTGTTAAGGAAAGATACAAAGTTTCTATGGAATGAAGATTGTCAGCATGGTCTAGATATGCTGAAAGAAAATATGGTCACCGCGCCAATACTAGTATTTCCAGACTGGGAGAAGACATTCCACGTACATGCAGACGCATCAGCCATAGTAATTGGAGCTATTTTGGCACATCTAGGAGAAGGAGATTTGGATCACCCTATAGCATTTGCGAGCAGAAAACTATCAGAATTAGAGCAGAACTATAAAACTACAGAGAGGGAAGGCCTAGCTATGGTCTATGCACTACAAAAGTTCAAACATTACTTATTGGGAAAACATTTTAAGATGTTCACAAATCACTCAGCCCTTAAATACCTAGTCTATAAGACAGTGTTGGGGGGGAGAATATGTCGATGGTTACTACTATTTCAAGAGTTTGATTTTGAAGTAATAGTCAAGCTAGGGAAGTTGAATGTAGGACCTGACCACCTATCAAGGGTCACGAACAGAGAAGAACCTACAAATTTAGAGCACAACTTTCCGGATGCACAATTATTTTCAGTCCAAATCGCAGATGAATACTTTGCAGACATCATCTAGTACTTGAGTATAGGCACTGCGCCACAAGAATATAACACTGTGCAGAAGAAAAACCTGGTATTCAGGGCTACAGACTATCAGCTGATCGCAAGACACTTATACAAAATGGGCGCAGATAACATCTTATGAAGATATGTGCTAGAACATGAAAGACCAAGGGTTTTAGCAAAATCCCATGAGGGAATAGCAGGAGGACATTACAAAGGTAAAGATACCATGCAGAAGGTATTGTGCACAGAACTATGGTGGTCGACCATTCACAGAGACTCGAAAGAGTAATTCCAGAGATGTGATGTCTGTCAGAGGGTTGGTGATGTGATGCCATTACAACCATAGGGAACGCTGTAGGTATTCGAAAAATGGGAAATAGACTTTGTGGGACAAATTAAACCACCAAAAAAGAGGACATGATCAAGGTACATTATCACTGCGATAGAATACCTGACAAGATGGGCGAAAGCAGCACCAGTGAAATATTACAGCGTAGAAACAACAACACACTTTCTCTTTGAACAAGTAATCACTAGATTCGGTTGCCCAAGAATTTTGATGAGTGACCAAGGCACTCACTTCATTAACAACACTATTAATCCTATGACTGAAGAATTTGAAGTCCATCATCAAAAGAGCACTCCATATCACCCATAGGCAAACAAAACAGTAGAATCATTTAACAAAATCCTGGAAAACGCACTGACAAAGATCTGTAATGTCAACAGGGATGATTGGGACCTCAAAATACTAGAAGTATTGTGGGCATACAGGACTACATGCAAGAATTTGATAGGGCACATGCCATTTAAACTAGTATATGGACAAGAAGCAGTGGCGTCATTATAATTTCTAGTACCCAATCTGCACGTAGCAACGATTACACACATGACACAACGAGGTGCAGTATAGGACAGGATGACTCAATTGATGATCATGGAGGAAGATAGGATCCTAGCAGAGTTCCACCAACAAGTTTAGAAAGCAAGGGAAAAATCTTTGCATGACAAACACATCAAGAAGAAAAGTTTTAAGGAAGGATACTTAGTGTTGATGTATGACAACAAATCCATTCAACA
The DNA here is from genome assembly GCA_032191745.1 of Picea mariana. Classification (NCBI taxonomy): domain Eukaryota; kingdom Viridiplantae; phylum Streptophyta; class Pinopsida; order Pinales; family Pinaceae; genus Picea; species Picea mariana. The sequence continues at coordinate 12,300 of JASDQU010754779.1, forward strand.
TCCAGGAAAACTCAGAATGCACTGGTTAGGACCATACGAAGTAAAAACTATCACAGATGGGGGAGCTGTACATTTGAAGGACCTAAGAGGCACAAAACTTAGAGGGATGATTAATGGGAGCTGATTGAAGCTGTACAAGGACAATCAATCACCCATAACTTGAAAGTCACCGCACAGTTAAAAAAAAAAAAGGCAATATATAAAATGATACCATCAAAGGTACAGTGCGTCGAAGGGAGAAGGAGCACACACACTTAGGAATACGAGCCCGATGAAGACAAGGCCAACATTTAGTTCAAAACAAAAACAAGCGGGAAAGGCAAAGACGACAAAAGGAGTGCTAGGTGACGAAGGCAAGTGGAATTGAATTCCAGAAATGATTGAAGCGACGTTGCATTAATCATGCCAATTTGAGATGGAGAGGGAGAGTAATGGAAAGTATGAAGGAACCAGAGGTTCATTGAATCCATCATAAAGGTAACGTCTTTGACAAGCTTCACACGATGCCCATACAATGTGAGGATGAGTAAGCAAAAATATTATTGCAAAATTGGAAGAGGCAGAGAGTGATAAAGCATACGAAGCACAAAGAAAATATTATAGAGGTTGCAGAGGCTACTGAGCCTGGCGAATGACCAGATTTTCCACCATGGTACCACCCAAACAAGAAGAACCAAGAAAGACTGCAAGAAAATCTAGAGTTAGGACCAGAGCACAAACACAATCGTAGGAAAGAGAACAACAGCCTCCATAAGTCGTCAATGTGGACGAAATCCCATCGCTAGATACGACACCAGGAAGATCGACACTTGTTGTAGAGGAAACCCAATAGACAACACTGGGAGGAATGGACATCGATAGATCAGAAGAGGGGCAGGGCCAAAAGAATGAGGATGCAGGAAGTCAAGTGCAACCAAAAAACCTTGAAGAAGCCCCAAGAGTCAATGGGACGACTCTAACCTGGGAAGAAGCAGTCGAGCCAGAGGAATCATAGACAACCATGTCGGAGCACCCACAAGAGGGAGCAGTGGAATATGTCATGAGATGACTAGAACAATATGCTGAGGAATGACCAATGGAGGCTAGAACCTTGAGTTAGCCACCACCATGAAAAGAAAATCATACAATACCTAGGTCACCATGCAGGCAACCCGTCCCAACAATTGTTTTTCCGCACATACTAGAAGGGGTAAGGGTAAAAGCAGATTTGTTAGGATATGTAGAAAAACCAAAGTAATCAGACCATGATGTAATGGACATGGAAAAGTTCCTAGAGTTCATGAAGTAAGTCTACCTACAGACTGTGGGTCTATATCCCTTTGGGGAACCGGTTAATAAACCACTCCAGTGGGCAGCAGGACTGGCTAAAACAAGAATTTTAGGTCTGTTGGAACTTTTATCTCCTCAAATGATTTTATAAATTTGAGTAATTTCATTCGTTCTTTCTTAAATTGTCATTTTCCTTAGTCTTTTGATCAACGGTTTAACCTCTAGATTCTTTATAAATTGCCCATTGATTTCTTTTGCCTAGTGTGCTTTGAATTTCTCCTCTGGACCTGCAACATAAACAAATTAATAAACCCCTAGTCTATGCTTTGTAGATTTTGAAATAAATAAACTTATACATTTGTTTCATTATTTCTAAATATCATATTATCAAAGACAAGTGGTGGGTGCTTCAAGTGATTCTAAGAACCTAAGCCAAAGCCCAAGTTCATATTCATAAGTAGACATATGAGTCAAGTCATGGTTTAAGTTATGAGTCAACAATAAGTCAGGCCATGAGTTAATGTATAGTAAGTCCACGAGCCAAATAACAAAGCACAAGCCACGGGTCAATTCATAGTCTTATGTCAAGTCGACACATCAAGCCACAAGCCCAGTCTTCAGTTTTGCAAACGATGAGGAGTTGACAACATTTTTCCCACGCATCATTAAAAGTGATTTTTTTGGATCATGATCTTGATGCTTAGATTCTGGAATATGTAGGAGTCCTTGTTCTTCAAACAAACAACCATGTGTCAAAAAATTCTGCAGAGGTTGATTTGAGGATCCAATATTGCGTAGATTGAGGGGAAGATTCGTCTTGTAAAAGTCAGCCACAACAACATGATGGAGGATGGTGCTGTAACTATCAGTTTCATCATTGCAAGTGTTGTACTGGCCATGGAAATTCCAAGACTAGCTTTTCTTTCTCCAAAGGCTTGTATTGCAATAGAATATGTTTTAAGGTTTGACATGTCGAAGTATTTGATTATGATGAGAGAAGAAGTTTGGGTCAATATGAATCTGATCAAAGCAGGTATGGAAATGTAAATCAAATCAGGAGATTTGAAGATCGTCGTTTTCCTGGTACACCTGATAGATGTAGGCTTGAAGAGCAGTCATCAAATTACCAGAAAGAATTTGATATCACTAGCCCTCCTCTAGTCCGTCCAGTGAGAGATATATTGGGTGATGATCTTCCAACTCTTAGAGTCAGTGATTTCCCTCAAGCAAATGGCAGTAAGGATATTTAAGGATCTACACATTCACTGCCTGAAATTTCTGGGGGTGGAGAACTACATCTTCAAGTAGCATTGGATTGTTTGAAGGTAATTTAAATTCTTTAACTCTAAACAGGGCCAATTCACAAATTTTAGTGCAGAACGTGAACCTCCCACATCTGCAAACGATGAAATCCCAGTTTTTGGGTATCTTATCTCAAGCACCTCGGCTTTGGGGTTATGTGTGTTCTTCTAAATTAGTTAGACAACTATCTACATCAATTTCTAACAGACATCAAGAAGCCCTAAAGGTTGAGGAAGCCATATCAACATTGTTGTTGAGCTATGTTGAAAACTATGCTTTCGGTGGCTTAGGCAGGCTTTCACAACTGTCTTTAACCACTGAAAGCAGAGCTTTCGATGGCTAACAGGATCAAAATTTGCCTCCCCTAGCCATCGAAAGCACAGAGATGGGTAGAATGAAATTCTTTTTGCACAGATCTAAGTTTTATCATTATAAAGGTCATGAGGATGGTTTTTAAGTGAAGATTATAATTAAGAAGATTTGTTTCAATGATCTGTTTCAATTTTTCAAGGTGCCAACAAGGTGAACGAGATCAAGCAAACCACCTATTTTTGGCTAATAACTGCCTGTCTGTCAAAGTGGCATTTTTGATTTCATCCAGCAGCTAATGAATACTTGTGTAGCTATCCAAGACTATAAATATTATCAGGATAAAGTTTTGACCATTAAAATAGGATCTTTTCCTAGTTTATTGAGAACGGTTTTGACTTTCTATCTTTAGTATATTTGATCTAGTTTTCTAGGATCTGGAAATATTTTGTAAAGTATATAAAGCCAAGAACTTCAGATGAAGTTAGGGGGTTCGAGTCTGGATAGAGAGACCTTGATTATTTTGTAATAGACTTTCATATATATAATACAAATCACAGTTTTATTTCATTATTGATGTCAGATTTCCATTACCTTTCTCTTTTTGTACTTTGATTCAAGTTTGTCTTAACTGCTAATGACTGTTATCTCATTTTGTCTATTCATAAGCTTGAGTTAATAGTAATATACACTATCTTATTTTACCCATCACATGTGTGTTCTGGTTAATAAGCATAGCTTTATTCATCCACCATTTAAGTCACCTATCTGATCATTAATTCTTGAAAGCATTGTCTCATTTGGTTATATACTTTTGACTGTCTTGAATATACAATCCAGTTAGCTAGATATTCATATTGATCCAAACATTATACCTCATTGAGTGAACCATTGCAAGATTAGTTAAGTTACTAGGCATATATGAGATACAACCTAGGAGAGTTTCCTGGAGTGATAACAAGAACTACCACACTTTGGCAGAGGACAATATGTCAACAGTTGCATCAAATAGTTGATGGAAGTCACACATGGCAATGATTTGTGGCTGGACAAGCTCATCTCAATAGACATAGAGCTCATTGCACATATCATAGGGATTCCATCATAGGGCATGGAGCTCACACAATTTCTTGAGGACAAAACAAAGGAGAAAACACTCACTGAGGAGATGAAAAGGAAATACAACACTGAAAGGGGGATGCATAGAATCATTATCAAACGGATCAGTGACATCACGAAAAAAATGGCTGCAAAAATCATGGCCTGCAAGCTACTCAGAAAATTCCGCAAGGAGGAACTCCCAGCCAGGGTTGTCGCAACTACAACATAGTGTGTTGAGGGCACCATGATCAGTTGGGCCCCTTATCTTTTGAATCTATTTCTAGATGACTGCAAGGATGCGCATGACTTGGGAACATAATTTCACTATTCATGGTTGATCATGATCATAGATATTATGGGATGGAAGGAACCAAAATATGTATTTTTCGCCACTAGACCCAAACCCAATCATGGAGCAAGATACTTATTGCTTGGCATCACTTCGGACGCTAGGAACAAAAAGATGAACACAACTATATTCGAAGGATATCTTTGCGATATATAGGAGACCATCGCCAACCATTGGAGAATAACATCGTAGGTTGTTGCCTACTATCAGGGCATAGTTAACTTCAAGGCTAATCGACATGCGATGTGGATCTAGGCACAAAAGGACCCCAACAAGCAATGGCTACAACTGTACTATTGCATCACAGAGGGGTATATCGAAATAGCCATCAAGGATTGGGAAGATGATTGGAGGATTCCAGTCCTCACTCAAGACATACCTACACGAGCAGAGGAGGAGGAGGAAAGGTAGGAACATACACATGCTAAGGAGGCAAGGCAAGAACAAACATAGCCCCAGGAAGTCACAGTGCCCAAGAAACCAAGGACGGGCTAGACCAAACCAAAGCACAAGAAATGGGGGACATCCAAGACAGGAGTCTAGATGGGGAAGAAGACTAGTACACAGCCGCCCCAAGTACAACATAAATAGGATGAGGTAGCATAGGGGACTACACCAAGTCCTGATCCACAAGATACATGCCCGACTAAGTGACTAGCTACTCAGACGGTGGGTGCGCGCAAGAAGATGAAGATGCATAGAACACCTCTAGAATACATGATTACGGAGGATGATGCAAAAATGATAGCCCAAATGGTTTAGGATCAAACATTCAAGGACTTTGAGAATGTTGCGTACCACATGGATAGAATTGAAGAAGAGCTCATAGACATGTGATAGCTACTCAGGCATATCAGGGAAGCACGAGCAGCTAGAAAAAACATAGAAACAGGGCCATCGACATCACAGACAAGAGGAGAACCTGAAGCAAGCGAGTGGGATATAGTGTAGACAATACCACAGTTGATTGCAACATTTCACGTTACACCCCACATGTTGCACATGGATGAGATCGTAGGGCAGAAACCCCTAAAGGACTTAGCTCAATTACAGTTGGTATTGTCGCGGATACCAACCAAGGCCCTATATAAAATACATGTTAGCATTACCCAGGAGGTACAGTCTTGTGCACATATAGATGCAACCGAATTACAACAGGTAAAGGATAAACGAGATGATATGGAATTGATATTTGAGCAGGCCAAGCTTAATACCACAGAGGAAAGGGAACACATGAAGGGAATGGAGTAGAAAGTGGCCGGAGCTTACGAGAAGATTCCAAAGACCAGGTAGAGGGATGAACTTACAACAACAGAGAATATTGATCATATTGCACAGACAATCGACCAATATCAACAAGAGATCAAGAATATCCGCGAGCAGATCACACCTACCACTCCACCAGAGGTAAGGGAGAAAAGGAAGCCGGAAGCAACATAGGAGATATAGGAGATAGAATGATAAGTCCAAGCAACAACCGATTTTTTCAACAAAGCATCACAACTCTAGATGAAGCTCGAAGAGGATCAACAGGTCCAAAAGTGGGACCAGGAAGAAGAAAGGATAAGCGCAACTATCTAAGACCTCAAGCAGAGGCAGAAGACAATGTCCATCATGGAGCGTGTCAAAGGGGTGCAAGATATGAAGATATTACATGCAGAACTCACCACTGCATATACGTAGAAAAAGGAGTGCTAGGCTCAAATGGAACTACTCCAGGAGCAAGTAGCAGAGGTCATTACATAGGCAGAGGAAGACAAGGCATATATAGCACATACCTAGGTAGAGTGTGCAAGATTGATCATCGACGAGATTGCAGTACAGACATTGGACACACTCAAGGAGAATACCACATAGGCTCAAATGCAAGCAATAGAGCTCAGGGAGAAGTTTCAGGCAATCACCAGGGAGATCGATGAGGCACACAAAGGTTAGGTGGCTCGGGATGAGCCACATGTCAGTGTTCGGGGCTTGTTGGAAGCATGACAAAGGGGAAAGAAAAGGCTATTTTTGGGAAGGAAGGCATGCACGAGGAGAGCGACAACTAGAAGGAAGATCAGTGCACACACATGTATGGAAGACCTAATGATGTTAGGTTTAGGGTTTTTTCAATATATTGTAATGGCTGGTGAGCCAGAAACATATAAATATAGATACCTAGGTCTCATAGCGAAAGACTAGAATAGAGGCTAGAACAAGAGATAAAGAAGGATATTTTTCTATATGACCTAGTTTTGTAAGCTATTGAGATGGAAGGGAGTAAGGAGGGTACATCTCAAGGGTTAGATAACACACTGATGACCCTGGTGTGATTTAGTTTTCCTCATAATAGATCTTGACCCGACTGAGAAGAGTTGTAAAGCGTGTGACGCTCTAGTTTTGGAACTGCCATAATAAAAGAGCTTAAGAGCCAGATCTTTGTGGACGTAACCCAGGAGGGGGTGAACCATGGTAAAACCTATGTTATGTGATTGAATGCATGTGTTTCCTTACTGTTGTAAGTAGTTGTTGATATGCTAAATGAATGAGTAGATTATATTCCATGCATAATCGTGAATAGAAACTTATTGATTTAATAAGTAAGTAGAACTCTCAGTGCACACTTCTCAGATATCAACTCAATCCTGGACCGCAAACAATTGAGTATTGTAGTCACCCATTAGAACTATCTTGGGTGAGACTGCGCAGTGCACTCTATGTTCTGCGTTGCCTTCTGGTTTACCAGGAGGGCCGAGAGTTTTAGAGTCTTTTTTGGAACCCCAGTAGACATGAACCTTGGGTTAAGAATATTGAAGATATAAACTCAGATGTATAAACTATTAACCAACACCTAGTTGAGGGCCCATGCAATATGGGAGAATCCCAACATGAACCGTCGGTAAAAATTGGCTAGTCCCAAGAAGCTCCGAAGCTCGGTCAATGTGGTCGGGCCTAGCCAGTCACAGATGAATTTGATCTTAGTTGGATCAACATGTACCCCATGCTCATCAACAATGTATCCCAGATATTGGACCTTGTTAATGCCAAAAGAGCCTTTTTCAAAGTTGGCATAAAGCTTGTGCTGCCCCAGAGTTCTCAAAACCTGCTAAATGTGCCGCATGTGCTCCTCCCACATTCTGCTGAAGATGAGGATGTCATCCAAATATACCACCACAAAGGAGTTGGTGAAGGGTCTCAAGACATCGTCCATCAACCTCATGAAAGTGGCTTGTGCATTTGTTAAGCCAAAGGGCATGACTAGCCATTCGTAGAGACCTTCTTTAGACTTGAAGGTTGTCTTCTAGACATCAGTTGGTTCGATGGGAACCTGGTGGTATCCAAACTTCAGGTCAATCTTGCTAAGAAAAATTCCCCCCTTGAGTTGGTCAAGAAGGTCATAAATCCTATGAATGGGGTAGCGGTTCCTAACTATGATTTTGTTTAAGCCTCTATAATCAATGCAGAGTCGCCAAGTCACGTCCTTCTTCTGCACCAGTACAATAGGGCTTCCATAAGGGGAGGAGATGGGTTTTATGTGTCCCTTTTGAAGAAGCTCTTGGATTTGACACCTGATTTCTTCATTCTCCATCAGCGAGCACTGATAGACTGGTCTATTAGGTAGAGGTGTGCTGGGGGTCAGATCAATGGGATGCCTGACTTGGCAGTGTGTCGGTACCCCTGTAGGTGAGGCAAAGATGTCTCTATATTCTTCCATGATCTCGTCCACTTTCTTCTGCTGCAAAGAGAGGCGTTGTGTAGAGGCCACAGATGTGGTGATGACCTTCTTCTTATTGTGAGCACAGATCACAAAGAAGAAGAAATTACTGGTCTGTTAAATGACCATGCTGCTTTTCTTAGCAGAGATTAAAGAAATAGAAATAGGCGATGCTACCTTTGGGATTTTGTACAATTGTCTACAAAAAGTAATAATAAAATTGTGGGGTCTAGACTCATACACAACATGATGCTTCCAAAAATATGGTTGTCCTAAAATAACATCACAAAATTCAAGGGGCGAAATATGACATAGTACCTCATCTTTGAAAGGCTTGATGTTGTAGGGTAGACAACATTGTTGGCTGACACAAAGATCTCTTCCTTGATGAAGCCGAACAATGGTGTAGGGATGTGGGTGTGGTGTCGTTGGCAGGTTCAGCCGCTTGACAACCTCTACTGAAATCAGGTTCTTCTGACTACCACTTTCAACAATGAAATGAATCGGTGCCCCCTTAATCCACATCTACGAGTGAAAGAGGCCTTCCCCTTACTTTGGATCTTCTAGTTCGCTCGGATGAACTTTGGTGGTAGTGACCGTGGCATTGGGTTTAACATCGATAATCCACTTCCCTCCTTCATGATTTGACTCAGAATAAGAATCGACCTATGACTTGGAAGCCTTCAGCTCATCCACGAGGGATTTCTTAGAGTGACATTCGTCGGTGTTGTGCCAAGGCCTTTTATGGTACTCACACCATTTTCCTGTGTCCTTCTTTGTCTTCTCATTGCCCTTCTTGTGTTGCGCTTGGACAGATGGTCTTGATGGCGACCATCTCGACTTGGTCCCTTGTTGTATGGGTTGAGGTTTACTTTGCCTTGCTTCATATGTGAGGGGTTTGCAGATCCAAACTCTCATCGTTTCTGCTTAAATTTATGCTCGATCTTGACAGCGTATCTATAAGTCGTGCCCAATGAGGTGATGTCCAGGAACTCCATTTCTGTTTGAATGTATCTATGCAAACAACTACAATATTTGAGCACTAGATGATGCTAAGAATATTTGATACCCAATTTGGTGCGTATGGTATGGAAAATGTTGGTGAAGTCTGGTACTGTTTGGTCCCTTTCTTGACGTAGGGTGGCCCATCTAGTGTACTGGTCCTTGTAGCTTCCAACATGGTAGTATTGTTATTTAATGGCATCCTGGAAGGAATCTCATGTAGGGGACACCACAAAAATTGCAGATTCCTCGACGACCCTTTTCTCAGAGTAAGTATCCCACCAGTCTTTAACATGGGGAATGACCTTGAGGAGTGAAAAAGTGATATTTTCCCTATCGGAAAAATTGTGGACCAAAAAATATCCTTCGAGAAGATTCAACCATTTATCTACAACATCCACATCTATCAGTCCTTCAAATAATGGAATATCAAAATTTACCTGTACCTTGAAGGGGGTTGCATGGCCGTTTGATGAAGATGCTTCTCCCGTGGTCAACCGTCGAAGGATCTGTGCGAAGTTGTCCATCATTTCTTTCCTTTGTCGCGCGAGGGATTCCTCGAGAAACATTTTAATAGGATCTCCTACTCCATCATCTTTCTTCTCTTCTCCCATGGGTTGTTTTCATTATCGGTGTTACCGATCTGGTAATGGTTCGATTGGTTCGAGTCCCAACTTCTTGTACCCAGGCCTTGTCAGGGACATGCATGAAGAAAAATAAATGAAGAGAAGACCACTTTGATACCACTGATCCGGAATTAGGAGTGGAACAAATTGATTAACAGACTAAATACAATAAACATAGAGGTAGGAATAATAACACAAATATCCATTGAGAAATATCTTCTATTAAATAATGAATAGGCTGAAACTGTAAAACTACAAAATTGAAACTTGCTTGAATGGTGGTATCTATCTCTGAGAAGAGATGTGGCTACTACGTGCATCCGTCTGAGCATAATCGATTACAATGAGGCTCCATAGGCCCTCTTCATATTACTCATGAATTCCAAAACCCTAGACATCCAAAAACCTAACCCTAGAAGGTGAAACGCCAAAATTCATGTGGGTCCTATGGGTAAGTTGGTGTAGTTTGGTACCTCAACTTCCTAGGGTCATAAATTTTGCATACGACCTTTGTTTTAGGCACGTGATATCTCATTGGAAAGGTATTTTAGAGAACTACACATTTCACCATCAGACTCTAACTCTGGCTATATTTTGGCTATAGCGAGTAAAAAAAACAACGTTTAGGGGCCTAAAATAGCTCTGGAAGTACAACAAGATGTGCTGACATGAAAACATACAAAATAATACAGTTGGATTAGGCGAGAGGCCACCCATAACCACCTGGATAATGTGTGAGGCTTCAAACAACCCCAAAAGTGTAGAACTCACAATTATAAAGCAGTACCCAAAGACGTGTTGAATAAAAAATGGACATGAAGAACCGATTGGGATAGGTGGGTGGCCACCAATATCCACCTGGATCACAACCAGACCACGCGCGAAAGAGATTACATGATGCTTGAAATGAACACTTGGAAAGGATAACACAACCCTCCGCAAATATTGGTTTAATTCGTATTAATGACAAATATGCTCCATCCTTTCAGACATTAATGACAATCTTAACGGTTCCTACACGATGAGCTATTAGAATTAAAGCTTAATAATTACATATCTATAAAGAAGTGCCAAGTTGGTGGGGATGGAGAAGAGTGATTAAGAATTGCACATTTCGTCGACCCTCCAACCCACAGAAGAGATTCCAAGAAATGGCCAAGTATGGAAAGCAGACGGTCGGGTTTTAAAATAGAGTCACAAGTTATACTTAGGAGACATGAGGGGCTGATGGTAAAATTGTATGTCTCCGAAAGTTTCACTGCAAAATGTGTAACAAGGAATAGAGCACAATGACGAGTTTCAACGATCAATTTGTATATCACATAATTTCAGGTGTTGTTTGTAGGTCGCAGAACAATGGAAGCACAATGTTGAGCAAGCCTGGCTAGGAACCGACGATGGAAATAGTGGCCAAGTATGCAATGGGGAAGAGGTTGGTCAGACTCGTGATATAAAAGCATGAGACATATTCAGAACATGGAATTTTGAGGGGCTTGAAAATAGGGCTAGAAGTTCTACTCAGGAGACGTGAGGGCCCGATGGTCAAATTGTATGTATCCCAACTTTTGATTGCAAAATGTGTAACATGGAACATGGGACAATGACAAACTTCGACGATCAATTTGTATATTGTGAAACTTTGGGCATTGTATATAAAATCATGAGACATTTAGAAAAACGACTAAGAAACCATAGAGGGAAAGTAAAGGAGAAAAAGAAAGGGGAGTTTGGTTGTCAATTTGTAGATCGAGGAAGTCCAGGTGTTGTTTGCAGGTGGTGGAGCAATGGAAACGCAATGTTGAGCCCGCCGACCTAGGAACCTGTGATCCAAAAAGTTTTTTGAATATGGAATGGGGAAGCAGTCGTTGGACTCATGATATAAAAGTATTAGTGGAAATTTGAACACGTGAATATGCCAACCCGCGCACCTAGACATTTTTTGAAAAATGACTAAGTAACCAAAAAGGGAAAGCAGAGGGAAAAAAGAAAGAGGATGGCAATTTTTGGAAGAGGGAATTGGTGTAAGAAATCCCCATTGATGGTCTTAACAATAACCATGAAGTGCATTAAATAGGTGAACAATATATTCAATCAAGGAATGGATAAAGCGAGCCATTCTTATAGTTTCCGGGATGTGTTTTCATAAGAGAAGCATCGAAAAGCCACAGGAAAATCAATTTTGGGATGTTTAAGTAAAATTATTGTACTGTCAACTTCACCGTAAGTATAACAACGACGAATTTTAATTTTAATTTTCCATGGTTGATATGATAGTTCCATTCGAATTCACATAGTATATATCCTTTTATTTCAAAATATTCCTGAAGATGAATTTTGGTAAGTTCATCGATCAAGTAAAAGTGCTAAAACGAGCCACATACTACATTTGCATCAGAGAGATTGTATTAAAAGGCAAATCAAGTCGTGTATATTCTTTAAGTTCATAGAAAAATTTCCAAGATCCTAAATGTATCATTAATTTTCCAGAATGAAGCATACAACCAAGAGCCAAGTAAAAACCAAATGTATTGAAAGTCGAGGCACAAGGAAACACATGAACACAAAAGGTGCCAAGTGAGATCCCACAAGGGTCCATAGAGCAGTACACATCGATCTATGCATAAAACAATTTGATATATAAAGAAAAATACTCGTGGCATTGGTTTTATCTTACATGTGGTATATGTTCCCATGAGAAAATAATCGGACCCATGAGAACCTTGAACTACAGTAGGAAAGAACATGAAAAAAAGTCTGCCAAACACAAGACAACATAAAACTAGCGGAGATTCAACATTCTATCCCTACTATAACCAAACCCCTAAATGGGGAACACGAAACTTGTCAATTACTATTTTACCATGAAGCAAGATCACTATGGAAATTTTCTTCTGATAGTGCCATGTTATATCACTACCAGTTTTAACAATTCCACATTTCCAATATTATTGGAAATTCCTAATGGTTCTGTTCAAAGGAGAAATCCATTTTGACAGTTCAGAGGATGGCCCTAATTTATTCACATTTGGATACTTTGTATGGGGTTTCTCCTCATGCTTCCCATTTCTGGACTGAACAGTCTTATGTGCTTCCTGTTCAATTTGCCATGGCACCTCAAAATTTTATTCATATCCTCATTGGGTGGCATGGACAGATACACATGAGATTTTTTCGTTTTTTGCCAACGCTTGATATGATTTATTTTTTATTTTTTATTTTTCAGCCGATATGCAGTATTTCATTGTCCTCATTTAAGGTAGATTTTCTATGGACCCAAAATTCGCGCAACATGTAGACATTGTTTGCCTTTTTCTATAGGTATACTTCATATGGAAATTATGCTAACCCAGGAAGCACATCTTGTAGCAGAGGCTATCTAATTGTATAATTTACAATTGTGTTGACCACGATTCAGATGGAAGCATTGAGGCAATGCCTATATATGTAAGGGAATTTTTACTACATTGTAGACAATCAATTGTATTGTCATTTATGAACGCAGAGGAAGAAGCAGGATAGTTGCATTTGGCACATACAGGCTCGAAGGGGGTCAAGTATGCATTCATTGCAACCAAAACACCCTCAACTCGGGCACACTTTCATAACAGTTAATATATTGAACAATATAATATACTACTGAACAACAAAAAAAAAGCTGTAGAAAACTGGTGAAGGCAATTTGTATGAGCAAAGTGAGGATGAAATTGTAGATGTATATGCACAACAGTTGTTGAGCTAGTTAGTTTCTTGAGATCCTGTACTATGTCTATTCACAATTCTGTTACAAATGTTGCTTGGGTTGTGCGAAAGATCCTTTATTTAACATCTCTTTTCTTTGTTATATTTTTGAAGAGCATAAGTGGAAATTGCCCTTTATGCAATTGTTGTTCCATTGAGGAAAACAAATTTGAATAGGTGTCGAACAATTGCAGCTGCAACATGGAACAATGCAATAGTTGTGTAACATAACCAAGATACATGGACATGTGAAAGTAAAGGACAAAACTGGATATGGAGAACGATACCATTGCCTTGTCATTGTTTGACTCTCCATCATTTATATGGAGAATGTGTTGTGAGCCAATTTTTCTCGTGAGTGTGATAGCTGCACCAATGGTTCCAATTGGGTAATTGTCATTTATCTATGCAAGTTGGTTGATTGTTGTGTCCGGTATGAAATGCTATTTAGAACAAATCGTAGGAATTGTTCCCACAATACTTGTTTTGTTGAGCGATATAATTCGATTACAATCACCACGGTCATATACTATTTTCGGAAATATATTAAAATTTGTAATGGATATCCCATTACCTAGCAATATATTTTTTGCATGTTTCTGGACAATTTGTGTAGCAATAGTTAGTGTGACTGTCATCAGGGCTTTGTTGTCTGTCATTTCAGCACGCATAATGGATCTAGTTTTGTTTGCCTTGTCCAAGTAGGTACTATAGACAACCATTATGTCCCCAATGAACACTTGTCCAGCTCAACGATTGTTCAATCCCTCTATTGATAGTATCTTGGGTGTTATAAGCTTAGACATGGTGACATTTTTTGAAGAGGAAAAGTAATGTGAATGGTAGTCTGCATTATTTTTCTTTTTTTCTTTTTTCCTAGCATAAATGTACAAGTAGACGCACAACTTGGATGAAGTATGGAGGCCAGAGTTTTGCAACCAGACCTCTTAGTTTGTGGAAATTGAGCTATGTTCGACGTCTCACTTGCACTCATTAATACTTCTTGTGCACTGTAAATTATGGGTTGCAAATGACATCAACATATTTATCATGGTATAAATGAATAAATAGCTTAGGATATTTGTTTGGTAAACATATGAGGAACACAATGTATGAATCTTTACCTCTGCCCTTGTCATTCTATTGATGTTTGCGATGATTGACTGCTCATGGCCATGTCACTAGTCCAACTTTTTCTGATGAAAGCATGTGTAGATGAACATCAGAAAGACTAAATAAGCATATGCATTGTATATTGTCCACAATTGTTCTGAATGTCACATACAGGGTTGAAGGAGATGGAATTCGAAATAGGGTGTCAAGGGATACTTAGGAAACATGAGGACCCGACGGTCAAATTGTATGCCTCAGATTTTTTGATTGCAAAAATGTGTAACATGGAATAGGGCATGATGGGGGGGTACGACAAACAATATGTATATCGCGGAACCTCCGAAGCTAGAGGCACAATCTTGAACCCGCCAGCCCAGGAACCCGCGATCGAAAAAGTGGCTAAGGATGGAATGAGGAAACCGTTGGTCATAGTCGTGATATATAAGAATGAGTATAAATGTGAACCATTGAGTTCGCCAACCTATGCAACTAGACATTTGTAGAAAGACGACTAAGAAAAACAACCAGAAAGAGAAAGTAGAGGAGAAAAACAAAGGGTAATTTGGTTAAGTATAGAAGAGGGAAAAAAAGGGATAATAGAAAGTGGGAAAATAGAAATGGAGAGGGAAATGTTTGGAAGCGGGAAGTCTCAACAAAGGCCCATCGTTTTCAAATCATCATTTTCTAGTCCAATATTATATGCACCCACCCGTTTTTTGTGTTTGATTTACTATCACAGTTGGTATACCTTTTCAAAGATTGTACTTCAGCCCCCTCTGTTGTGGCATATAATAGTTCATCTTCTTGTCCAACTAATCTGTTTATTTCAATGTAGAAATGCCGAAAATACAGTTGACATGAAGGTAAGTTAGTATGTAGAAAGACATGTAAAAAAAGAAATACAATTCTATTTATTTCAATGTAGCAGCAAAAAGAATACAATTCACATGATGATAAGTTACTATGTAAGAAGATACGTAGTATCTACATATAATAAATTAGGTGCAAAGTAGTAGAGCACATATACATACAATAAATGAAATACAAAACAATGGAATATGAAATAAGAGTACAAGCATGCACCTTTGTATCTCCTCTTCTACATTTGAGGTAAAGACTCCTTCGTCTTCTCCAGTTATTCTGTTTGTTTCAATGTGGGAATGCACAAAATACAATGAACATGAATGAAAGATGCTATGCAGGGGAGAACAAGTAATATGTACATATAGTAACTGAGAATCAAAAGAATAGAATAAAATATAGTTAGAAACATGAACCTTTTCTTTTCTTGATCCATGGTTGTAATTATATAGAATTTTTCCTGTCCAAAATATATTACAAGCCAAAAAATATTAAGAAATTGCATGGCCATAGCTAAATGATTTTGGTTTTGTGTAGCAAAGTATCCATATATGATTTGAGACATGGAAATATAATTTTGCAATATCTTTGATGTATATCTCATATTTCAAGTACAAGACAAATTGTATTGTGGTCAGACCAGTTTGTGTACATGATAAAGAGGTTGTATTGTGATATGGGAAAATTTGACCATATATGATTAATAACTATGTTTTGCACATGTTTTATATTAACAAAACAAAAGTGAACATTGTAATTGCACATGTAGTTGTCCAATTATTTGTTATGCCACTATTTTGTAGCATGTCAACACTGAAGTATCCTAGAATGATAATGGTTTCATCCAAATGTAAATGGTGTGATGCATTTGAGAACAAATTCATTATGTTAGAAATGTTGCATGCGAAGCAACATAGAAATAAAATATTGCAATTTGCAATCTGTAGAACACCACTCTTTCTAGCACCATCTCAGTATATTTTTCATCTACAAGAACATTTTGCAAAGGCATGTAGGTATGGTTCAGAGCTAGGAGAAAAATTGGAGAAAAATTTGAGAGCAGGATAGGCGTTAGATCTTGACTTCGCCACACACGAAAAATGACCAGAATTTGTCGGAGTTGTGCACATGTCACTGGCATGGACACGGTGCAGAGTATCAGGAAAAAATCGGAGTAAAAGTGAAGAGCAGGAGAAAAATATATGCCAACCTCTATGCAAAGTCTGCAGGACAAGAATGATGAATAAATACCTAAAAATTCTTACTTGCAAAAATGAAAACAACGAATAGTAAACAACTAACACGAATGAAAGTATACTACTGAAACTTACTCGTTAATGATGAACGACAAAACCACAGGTCCACTTGCGGGTGCAGGACCTGAACACCGCAAAGTGCAAAAAAACAGCTCCAACTGTCGGCTCAAGACCCCAACCTTGCAAAGCCGAAGAAAACAAAAGAAAACAACAAGAAAAAAACCAACGAGGAAGTACGAATAGGCCCAACTGCAGCCGCAGGACCTCAAACCCGCAAACTTGAACCAAACAAAAACAAGAAGCAACCGAAGAACCAACGAAACATCAAACAAGCAACAACCATTGAACCAATAAACAACATATGTATCTTCAATGATCACCAAATTGCATCCCAAGCACAGAAGAAACCCGAAACATATGACGACCATGCGAGTAGAAATAATCAAACATTCTTACTTGCAAACTGCAAACAATAAAAAACAAAGAACGAATACAAATGAAATTATGGCATCGAAACTTACTCTGCAACGATGAACGACAGAAGCGCAAGTCTAATTGTGGGTGAAGGACTTGGACCCCACAAAGTAAAAAAAACAGCTCCAACTGCGGATGGAGGGTCCCAACCCTACAAAGTTGAAGCAAACAAAAGAAAGAAACACACACCAATAGGTCTAACCGCAGGTGCAAGTCCTCAACCTTGCAAAGTTGAACCAAAAAACAACAAGCAACAACCGACGGACCAATGAACAAAAAGCACCCACCGAACCGGTAAACAATATATGTATCTTCAACAATGACCAAATTGCATTCCAAGCATAAAAGAAGTATGAAACATATGATGGCTATGCAACTGGCAGTGGAGAACAATATTGTCCAAATTCACTGCAGCATTGTATGGAACAATTCGAGGAAAAATGTACTGTGAGAAGCCTATTTAGGTAAACATTTAAGGTTGTTAGGTTGTCCAAGGGCCTCACGATATTCAAACATTTAAGCTATTAGGCCTTTTTAAGGACCTCACGCTATGTAAACATTTAAGTTGTCAGGCCTATTCAAGTACTTCAAAAAGAGTGTCAATGCTCTAAACCTTCGGTATGTAAACATTTCCATACAAATAGAAATAATAAAAACATTGAAAAACAACGTCGATGCTCAGAACTTTCGGTATGTAAACATTTCAGTAAAAATGTAATACAAATTAAAAAAGAGCGTCTAAGCTCAAAAATTTGGATATCTAAACATTTACAACATTGGGAACAACGAAGCTAGCAATAAGACCTCCAATATATTCTCCAATGAGATGATGACATATAAGGTTTTTCTTATTATATAAAAAATAATGTTTTTGCTTCTATAGTTTGAACAATACAGATGATGTGAAAATTTATAGTCAAAGGATATATTAATATAAAGTCAATGAATTATCAATCACTATAGTCCCTCTACACCTTCGACAGGGACTAATAATAAAGATTGATACTTAACCGTCAAAATATAAATAAAGTTTTTAATATATTTTTAAATATAAAAAATAAAATTTTCAAAATATAAATAAAGTTTTTAATATTTTTTTTTTAAATATTAAAATTAATATTTTCAAAATATAAATAAAGTTTTTAATATTTTTTTAAATATAAAAATTACTATTTTAAATATTAAATTATAATTAAAATCATCTATATTGAAAATTTTATGTAAAAACATTAAAGTTATAAAAAAAAGTCATTAAAACTTATAAACACTAACGATATTAAATAGAATGTTTATGATGAATTTAAATTTGTATAATTCATACAATATATTATTAGAAAAATAATTATATTATTATTAATAATAATTATTTGAAATATATTTTTAATAAATATAATTATTTGAAATATATAATTAATAATTATATTATTAATAAATATAATTATTTGAAATTATAAGAAAAACAATGTAGATAGAAATTGTCTTATAATAATTTAGAACAACATATTTATAATTTGAAAAATGAAGGTAATATTTTTCTACTAGGAGATTTTAATGTTGGGACTGCAACTAGCCAAGCTATTCTTTTAAGCAATGATTCCAACCATAATCCTTTATGGCTAGATGAGGACCTTATTTTAGCTAATAGCTACACAAGAAGCTTTGAAGACCTTACCGAGAAATTGTTTGGTACTGAGCTCGTCAAGCTCTATAGCTCTCAAGACCTAATAATTTGCAATGGAGTAATGAAGCAGCCAAACTCCAACTGGATGACTTGTATTCATGGGCTAGGTAGTAGTGTCATATATTATGTGATATCGGATATCCTCGTTTCCAACCAAATAGTAACTTTTGACCTCTTAAATGCCCATGAACCCGAATTTGATCATAGACCTTTAACCCTATCTCTAAATATTTCCATGCACATGAGCTCCATTGAAGAGAATTCTAATAATCAAAGGCAATTTCTATTTGACTAAAGTAAAGATTACCTTTTCTTAAAGGATTTAATTAGTGAATTACATCTCCTAACTTATAAAGACAACATTGAAGACCTCTATCACAATTTTACAACTACCCTTTCCACTTCTATTAACAAGTTCTCTTTCGAGGTGTCTTGTAAAAAGAATAATAGAATGACCAACCCTTGGTATGATAAAGAATATAAAATTGCTAGGAAAGCCATTAAGGATGATTCTAACGAGTCATTAAAACTCGATAAAATCAATATGTACAAATCCCTAGTTAAAAGGAAAAAAATGTACGATATCAATAAAAGGAAAGAGCATCTTTCACAACTATCTAAGCTTGATCCTAAGAAGTTCTGAAGGAAAATTCTAACCTGCAATACTAAAGAAAACAATATGATTCCCTTAAAATACTAGAATTCTTACCTTAAAATTATTTACGAGTTCCCTAATGCCATGGACACCATTCCTACTGTCCGTACATAGGATGCAGTTTTTTCTTTGGATGACATAAAGTTTAGGGTTAAGCGGCTTGCAAATGGGAAAGCTAAGGACATTGAAGGCTACCAAGATGAATTTTTTAAAATCGGAGGGCCTATCCTCATTCCTTACATACACAAGCTCTTCAATTTAGGAGTCAAGAAGGGCTTCCCTAAAGCCTGGACATAAAGTCTCATTGTTCCTATTTTTAAAAATGGAGATAGAAACATTCCCTCTAATTATAGGACCATTATGATTAGCCCGATTTTAGCCAAGCTTTATGGGATTATTTTTAGCCTTTGGCTAGAAAGTCACGGTAAAAGAGCTAAAGGCCAGGATAGGTTTAAGAGATATCATTCAACTCTGGACCATCTTGTTACCTTTAAGATCATTGCAAAGGAGTTCCACAATACTAAAACCAAAATTTTTTGTTCTTTTGTTGACTTTGGAAAATCTTTTGACACGGTTTTGAGGAAAAACCTTTGGGACATGTTGCAAAAGATAAAAGTTCCTTTCAAGTTTAGGGCTGTTGCTATAAGGTTGTATGAGAACATTATTTTCAAGTTTAAGAACATTGAGGGTTGGTCAAAAGAGATTAACTGCAATATTGGAGTCAAGCAAGGTTGTTCCTTGTCCCCTACGATTTTTGGCATATACATTGTCAAGTTAGAAGATTGTTTGGAAGAAGTAGGTTGTGCTGGCCCTACTCTTATTGGTATAGTTATCGATCTTCTTCTTTATGCTGATGATATCATTCTTATGGTGAGGAGTCTCAACGATCTTGGAAAGAAACTAAGAATCCTCAAGGATTTTTGCTCCAATATGGGTACGATTGTTAATACTAACAAGAATAAGGTCATGATCATTAAATACAATAAGATCACTTATGAAACCTATGTATATGAAAACAATAACTTAGAGGAAGTGACTTCATACAAATATCTTAGAATTGATATTCACCACAAGCTCAACTGAAATTATAGCATTGAGAAAATGATTATTGGGGCATGGAAAACTTATTATGGGCTCAAAAAAAAATGTAAATCAACAGATCATTGGATATGGGATAAAAAGAAACTCATATTTGAGACTCTTTCTATGCATGTTATTATATATGGATGTGAAGTACAAGGATGCAGTATCTCTCGTGAATCTTGGAGAAAGATAGAGCAAATCCAAAAGAATTTTATAACCTATAATCTCAAAATTAAAGGAAAGACACCCTATCTCATCCTCCTCTTAGAGGCAAACCTTTCCCCAACTAAGAGCACAACTATGACTAGATAGCTAATGCATAAGAACAAGTTAAACAACATGGAAGACAAAGGGATTCCTAAAACTGCTTCAAAATCTGGTCATAACCATTTTTTACTTAAGCGAGGATGGCATAAAGATGCCCAGTCTTGGCTAAGACATTGGGGAATCATGGAAGATACCATTTTTCAAAATAAGGATACCATTAAAAATATCATTAAATCAAAATTTAAGGAGAAAATGTGGTGTGATAAAGAGTTAGAGGAAAAAAGAAAATTAAGGTATTATAAGGATGTACTCAACCCTAATCTAGAATATAAAAATTATCTCTTTGTTTTGAGAAGTGTATAGAAAAAAATAAGCATTACTAAGATAAGAAAAAATTCTCACGAGCTCCATAATGAAACTGGGTGTTGGTCAATTCCTAAAATGTCATGGGATGAAAGAGTGTGTCAGCTTTGTGACAC
This sequence comes from Picea mariana, assembly GCA_032191745.1. NCBI lineage: Eukaryota > Viridiplantae > Streptophyta > Pinopsida > Pinales > Pinaceae > Picea > Picea mariana. The sequence goes on from JASDQU010754779.1 coordinate 33,559, forward strand.
TAAGAAGGTTGAAGATGAAAATCACTTTCTCTTATATTGTCTAACTTATACCTAGATTAGATCTCAATTTCAAAATATTTGTCACACTACCAACCTTCCTAACCCTTTAACTCAACAAAACTGTACAGTGATCTTGGAAAGATTCTCTTAATGCTTTTAGAGCACAAAAACAAAATTCTAAAGAATTGCTAGTAATCCCTTACCCTCTTAAGGCCTGATAGACCAATTCGGTCTCATAGGATGTTAATCATCATCATTATATTAAGTATTGAAATGTAATTGTTATTCGATAGTTCTTTATGTGGTTAAGGTGTGTTTAAATTTAATGTAAATTAATGAATTTTAGGTTCTTGATCCTATAAATAAAGTGGGTCTCATATATCAATCAAATGTTTGACTAGGCTTTAAATTAGATGATTATTATTATTATTATTATTATTATTATTATTATTATTATTATTATAGAGGATAACCTAGTGGGGAATTCTAGGTTCCCCACATTAGTGGATGGTTTTGATACTAAATGTGTGATTGTAAACTAGTGTACTTCACCAAAGGCATATGAATCGAGCATAAGTCGACACAATACTAACCATGGATGATTTTAGGGGCTAAATTTCGCTCATGGGCTAATTTTCCATGGTTTTTCCAAAAATGAGATTCTCTATTTTAAAAATTATTCGCCCAAATTCTATAGGATAAAATTATTTTACCTAAAAAATCGCCAAAATTTTATAAAAAATATATAAAATCCTTATAAATTTTAATATTTTTACAAAAATATCGCCAAACATTTATAGTTGGCATATGAAGGATTAGTAACATTCACCAAGGTTTCTACATTTTAAAACAAATTCCCATCCTTAAAATCACCCCTAATACTAACTAAATACCTGGTAACATTGACGACATATTATTATTGCTCTCATATGATAATACATTTAATAAAATAACATAATACTTAAATGCCCCTTGTAACAATACATACACCATATAAACTATATTTCAACATAAATGAAATGAACCTTGAAATGAATTTAAAATAACACTTTATAATAAAGAAAACAAGAGGAGTTGCATAGCAGCAAGTCCCTGCCTTTAGGGTAAGGGTGTGATTGTTTAACTCCACATGAAGGTAGATTTCATTGCATTAAGCAATGCTTACCTTCATTGCATTAAGCAGTGCTTCTGTGGTTGGTAGGAGCTTTACATTCACTTCATAGTTCTTCTGTGGAGTTGAAACAGTTCATAAGAATCACAAGGGCTTACGCCCGACAAATTGGATCGTTACCTTTAGCTCTGTTACTCCCTTGTAGAAAAAAATTCAGCAAACCAATTGTTGACACCCCTGACCAGGTTTTTTTCCACACAGTAGAAAACCTGATATATTTTTCCCTCACCGAGATCAAACATCCCCTTAATCTAATCCCCAAAACACCAGCTGGCAACTACTCTGAGCCCGACGATTTTGAATCTGACGAGGAAGGGTTTAACTCTGATTACTCAACTTCATAGTCGGACAACATGGAGGATAACAATGATAATAATGAAGAAAGGGGAAACCCACCTCAAAATAATCAACCTTGGTTGGCTAGAGATGCTTTGGAAATCCCCGGATAGGTACATAACCTCCCTTGACATCCAAAAAAATTACTTCCCAAATTTGACCCTGAAACCTCTGGATTGCCTAAAGACCATATTAAATAGTTCATATTAGCTGTTAGTGTCCTATAATGATAGGAGACCTGATGATTCAGATATGATTGGTGGGTATCATGATGGAGTTCTTGGCTTGCTGGTCTTGTTGTCTCTTGAAATAAATTTTCCCAGATTATGGTCATTAGGTAATAAGATGGATCATTAGATGAAATATTTTTGAGTTAATTGTCTTTAAGATGATCTTTAGACTTATCTTTTCAAAAAGTGATGAGATTGTACGTTTATTAGAAAAACTCTAAAATTTCACTTTCCGTAGCTAAGGGCTATTTTTTCAAAGTATTATAAGCTAAGATGAAGTTCAAAATCAGAAGATGGTGGAAAAATTCCCTGAGATGATGTGCATGTTTGATGACCTCCCTTACATAGACAAGATACTCAGATATGATCTTCAGAATGGTGACTATATGGTTGAGATCGAAGATGATGTTTCAAAGAAACCAATATTATCTTCATGGAAAGAAGAAGCCCAGTTATCACAGTGCACAGATGACAATCAGATTATGCATACCCGACAACATTGCAAGGAGGAGAATGCATAAAATTTCCCAAAAAGTGCAGAATGTATGCCCTTGTGTTTTTCCTCACTACTAAGGGAACATTACCAACAGGTCATGAATAGAAAGAATGAGAAATGTTTTAATGCATCGGTTGAGGAAAACAAGGGAGATACATAAGTTGATCTAGAGGTGCAGCCCTTGAGCCTTTTTGAAGGACAAACCTCAGATGAAATCATGAAGCCTAAAATAGGTAATGAGCTAATTCATTGTGATTCATTTCCTTTGTGTTTTAATTCTTCTCAAATTTTGAGAGGGAATATTGGTTAGATTCTAGTTGAAAGTCACAGTGTAAACCATGAAGTGCTAGCAAAGCCCATTCCACAATCATCAAAAGCATTATATGACCCCATAGTTGATATTCTGGGCAATGTGTGTTTTCAAAGTCTATTTTCATTTACTCCTAATGAATTAATTTTTTTTTATGATATGGATATGATCAGACAGTCTACCCCATTGTCTGGTTCAACAGAAATGTCAGTGAAAAACACAACAGATGAAATGCAAATACATCTTAAAAATTTTAAAGACTGGAAGATCTCACAAGCAGCACAAGGTCAGGATATGAAATGGACTAATTCCAAATGCCAAGGAACAACTCAAATATATTTGGATCCTATAGGTATGTACATGGATAAATTTTTCATGGAAATACCACAATACATTTTCAGCAGTTTAATGGTTTTTCGAACTGATCAAGTTTCATGTAAGGGAGATCGGGATAGAAATCCTTATCACATATCATTACCAGATCTACATCTGAGTTTGGTGAAAAATAGTGAAAGATCCCAGGTTCCAGATCCAATTTTTGACTGGTTACACTGGATATTCCATATTGATTAGGATCAAGCATTCTCAGGATTAGAATAGGGTGTATGTATATAAATAAGATCACCAGATCAACGTTTTTATTAGATTTACCATATGCAAATAAACTTGCTGGGAAAGTATGTGATTTACGTTGTTTTTTATTTACTTCAAAGACTCAGTCAAGGTCGGAATGGATAATCAACTGATTTTCAGTAAGTAGGGTGCAGGATAGATCAAAATACAGGTTGTGGGATCAACCCAATGGACAAGGCACTGATTTATGAATCTGGAGAGCTGGGATTCTTGACACCTCCTCAGGAGCTGCCATCCCCAATTGGAGCCTATGTTAGTGTCCTATAATGATAGGAGAATTGATGATTCATATATGATTGGTGGGTATCATGATGGAGTTCCTGGCTTGTTGGTCTTATTGTCTCTTGAAATAAATTTTCCCAAATTATGGTCATTAGGTAATAAGATGGATCATTAGATGAAATATTTTTGAGTTAAATGTCTTTAAGATGAGCTTTAGAATTATCTTTTTTAAAAGTGATGAGTCTGTACGTTTATTAGAAAAACTCTATAATTTCACTTTCGGTAGCTAAGGGCTATTTTTTCAAAGTATTCTAGGCTAAGATGAAGTTCAAAATCATAAGATGGTGGAAAAATCCCCTAAGATGATGTGCATGTTTGATGACCTCCCCTACATAGACAATATACTCAGATATGATCTTCAGAATGGTGACTATATGGTTGAGATCAAAGATGATGTTTCAAAGCAACCAACATTATCTTCATGGGAAGAAGAAGCCTAGTTATCATAGTACATAGATGACAATCAGATTATGCATACCCGACAAGATTGCAAGGAGGAGAATGCAGAAAATTTCCCAAGAAATGAAGAATGTCTACCCCTATGTTTTGCCTCACTGCTAAGGGAACATTACCAGCAGGTCATGAATAGAAAGAATAAGAAATATTTCAATGCATCAGTTGAGGAAAACAGGGGAGATACAGAAGTTGATCCAGAGGTGCAGCCCTTGAGCCTTTTTGAAGGAAAAACCTCAGATGAAATCATGAAGCCTAAAACAGGTAATGAGATAATCCATTGTGATTCATTGCCTCTGTGTTTTAATTCTTCTCAATTTTTGAGAGGGAATATTGGTCAGATTCTAGTTGAAAGTCATAGTGTAAACCATGAAGTGCTAGCAAAGCCCATTCCACAGTCATCAAAATCATTATATGACCCCATAGTTGATCTTCTGGGAAATGTGTGATTTCAAAGTCTATTTTCATTTACTCCTAATGAATTAAATTTTTTTTATGACATGGATATGATCAGACAGTCTACCCCATTATCTGGTTCAGCAAAAATGTCAGTGAAAAACACATCAGATGAGATGCAAATACATCTTAAATTTTTTAAAGACTGGAAGACCTCACAAGAAGCACAAGTTTAGGAGATGAAATGAACTAATTCCAAATGCCAAGGAACAACTCAGATATATTTGGATCCTATAGGTATGTACATGGAGAAATTTTTCATGGAAATACCACCATACATTTTCAGCAGTTTAATGGTTTTTTAGACTGATCAAGTTTCATGTAAGGGAGATCAGGATAGAAATCCTTATCACATATCATTACTAGATCTACATCTGAGTTTGGTGAAAAATAGTGAAAGAACCCAGGTTCCAGATCCAATTTTTGACTAGTTACACTGGATATTCCATATTGATTAGGATCAAGCATTCTCGGGATTAGAATAGGGTGTATGTATATAAATAAGATCATCAGATCAACGTTTTTATCAGATTTACCATATGAAAATGAACTTGTTGGGAAAGTATGTGATTTATGTTGTTTTCTGTTTACTTCAAAGACTCAGTCAAGGTCGGAATGGATAATCAACTAATTTCTGGTAAGTAGGGTGCATGACAGATCAAAATACAAGTTGTGGGATCAACCCAATGGACAAGGCATTGATTTATGAATCTGGAGAGCTGGGATTCTTGACACCTCCTCAGGAGCTTCCATCCCCAATTGGAGCCTATGTTAGTGTCCTATAATGATAGGAGACTTGATGATTCAAATATGATTGGTGGGTATCATGATGGAGTTCTTGGCTTGCTGGTCTTGTTGTCTCTTGAAATAAATTTTCCCAAATTATGGTCATTAGGTAATAAGATGGATCATTAGATGAAATATTTTTGAGTTAAATGTCTTTAAGATGATCTTTAGACTTATTTTTTCAAAAAGCGATGAGTCTGTACTTTTATTAGAAAAAATCTAAAATTTCACTTTCGGCAGCTAAGGGTTATTTTTTAAAAGTATTCTAAGCTGTCAAAAGCTATCTCTTTCGGTAGCTATAACAGTATGTCTAAGGAATTTTAAGTTTTCGAAATCACAGACTCGGCTAACAGTCAGATTGTCCCATCGAACTCTCAAACCGCCATCAGTACACAACATCATCATCTCAAGTGTTGCCAAAATTAACTAGAATCGGATCATGATATGATATGGGCAAGTGATAGTTTGTCTAATATGATTATTTAGTGAGATATTTTTAACCCTAATCCAGTAGATCTGATCACCATAAGCCCACATCATTTATCTTTACCTTTTCTATCACATGGTTTTTCTGTCCTGGTCGAATGATACAATCATCCCTGTGATTTGATTTTCATTCTTTATCAAGGGTTTTTCGTTCAAATATTTTCCCCCATATCAAACATTTTCCCTCTGCCTGAACTTCAATTCATCCCCTATCAGTGCCACTGTGTCTCCCCAAGCCCAATTTTATTGTATTGCAGATACTGACAATTGTTATTGCATATGAAGAAGGGAGGAGCTTTGCTCAGGAAGGAGCTCAATGACATAACATATCTGGGATCTCACCCTGAGATTTTCTAGATGTTCAGAGATGTTGCCTACTACAGGTTTTGTGGAAAAATCCAAGGATTTCATCAAGGTGTGGATGAAGCATTTGCATTGACCTTTGATGGAGCCAAGGCCAAATTTGTAACAATTGAGGTACAGGTTGATGAAGCAATTGTTGCAGTAGCAACAGAGATGCCTAGGACTGGTGAAAGATGGTTCAAGTCAACCACTACCAAAGACATTGAGTTCAGGTCTTATCTCAAACCTGAACATAAATGTATTACTTTGAAAAAGGACATCCCCAGATCCTACTTGCAAGAAAAGTGTCAACACTTGCTCAAATCCATCCAAGTATACATAACATGTGAAGGCAGATATGGTAGAGTAATGTTCTACCACTTCAAGCTCATGAACCATTTCATAGGTAGATGTCCTTTTCATATGCTCTTGTACCTTCACAAAATCTTGACAAAGATGATGCACTAGGTCTAGGCCATACCTAGCAAGGTGCAGGGTAGACTTTCCCGTCACAGTCTTATCAAACTCATAGTGTTTCAAGAATTATAGAAGAGGGATAAGAGTTGGGAGTGTCTTCTTTTTTGGGGTGAATGTGAGCCAGAACCCCAGTCCAAAAACAAGAAGAAGACTTCATCCACTAAGTCTTCAACACCACAGAGAAGTAAAAGGAAAAGGAGAGCCATTTCCCTAGTAATTATAGAGGGGCCAACTTCTTCTTCCAAGTCCAAGAAAGCCAAAAATATTCTTGATTTCAGCCAAGCTACAGAAGGGCAAACTAGTGCCTCTGGTAAAAACGTTTTGAATCTGCCTTATACAGATTCAAAGGAGGATTTAGAGCCAGTGGAAAGAGAGATTACTGAGCAAGTTTCTCTTGAAGAAGAACCTTTTTCACCATAGGTTCCAGACTTGGAGATTCCTGAAACATCAACAAGCAGACACAGCAAGGTTAACAAACCATCAAAGAATGAAAAGCTTCAAGAAGAAATATTAGAGATGAAGTTACTTGAGAGGGTCATTAAATCCCAAAACCAGACTATAAGCAACACCTCTGATGATGTAAGAGATTGTTTTGAAAGGTTAGCTAAAATGCACGTAAAGGAACATAAGAGGAATAAGAAATTGCTCAAGGTTAATCGTAAATTGCTTAAAATGATTAGAGGTTTAAGGATCAAACTAAGGCTAAAAAATCTTAAGCCAAGAGCACATCCTAATTTAATAGCTCTAGCTGAAGTTGTTGAGAACCTAAATGAAGACCATAAGGAGTAGGTAGATTGGAGAAAATCCATTTTTGCAGTTTTGAATAGTTGTGGAAAACTCAAAATTTTCAGCAGCTTATTTGCTTTCCTAAAGGAGTTGTTAGCTGCCAAAAGCTCTGCTTTCAACAACTAACCCTATTCTGTTTTACACCTATAAGCCACCGAAAGTGCAAAGAATGACAAAATGTTCATATTTTTTCCCAGATTGAATTTTTTGGTGTCCAAATCATGTGGAAGGGGTTCCAAATGAAAGATAAAGATTAAAGGGATACAACTCATCACCCTTTTCAAGATTTTGAGGCAGATATTAAGGAAAAAAGGTTAAGTGGATTTTAAAATTCTTGGTAAAGATTGTCCATTTGTCAAAGTAGGATTTCATAGTGCCTTGTCATCTCTTTGACAATTATTGAAGATATCAGATATGGCTGAAGCTGTCGATATTGTAGAACATTTAGTCGATAGGACTTTGACCCTTAAAACAGGACTAGATTTTGCATATTAGAATAGTTTCGATTTTATTCTATTTTGAGTATTTCAGATCCATTTTCATAGGATCTTGAATTGTTATGTAAAGGCTATAAAGCCTGTGAATTTGAAAAGAAGTAGGGGTTAGACTGACATAAAAGGGTAGCTTGGGAATGTTCCCATCCATTGTAGAAATGTTTCAAATCTGTAAATGACTTTATGAATGAATACAAAGGCACTATATTTCCAGATTCCTATGTTTTGTTTAAGTGGCGAATTTTTCCCTGATGTAACTCATTATTTTCCTATTTCACATACTTTTCTTTTTGTATTTTCTATGAGAAGATAATGTGCAGGATTTGTTCTTAACACCCTGTGCTGGCTCGAAACAATATTTATGTTTTCTTCCAAGTTTGAAGTGTACAATTCAGCTATACTCTGCTCTACATTTGAAATGAATTTCAATCTTTTCTTATTTTCCCATTCTATAAGCTCAAAGGATCCACTGGCACGATTACCTTGCTTGGTTACATCTTGTCTTAGTTATTCATTCATCTATAATATTAATCATTGACTCCATTTTGCCCAATGGTCCTTTTTATGTCTTAACCAAACCAACTCAAAATCCATAAACAAACCCATGTTCTGTACAACTAGCCTAATATCTTATTTCCAACAAAGTTATATCAGACAGAGAGATCTCTCTCTAAGTCTTGGAGGGATAGATCTAATACTCGAAGTGGTTTTGATGTTGCCTCTGTGACTGCCTCCACATCCTTGGGAAAATTACAGAGTGCTAACACTAGCTATAAGACTGATGAACTTACAACATGAGGATGTAGTATGTAGGATTTTTCCCTATACCTTTGAGAATACAGCCTCGACTTGGTATTTTAACTTGCCCGTGGGGTCCATAACTAGTTGGACAAAGTTTCAAAAGGAGTTTTTTGAAAAGTTTGCAGAAGAAACCACCACAGGAGATTTAATGGTTGAACTCTTTGCCGCCACCATGAGTTCAAAAGAGAATATTAAAGACTTCAATCAATGATTTACCACTATCCTGAACAAATTTCAACCTAAAGCTAAACCTACTCAGGAGTTGCAAATTGAGGTATATGACAATGCTCTCCCTGCTTCTATTTCCATGTTTGTGAAAAGGGTTGTCAAGCATACCCTAGCTGAAAATTTTGAGGAAGCCAAAACGATTGAATTCCAAATGAAGGGATGTAAAGAGGGCTAGGTCTCACTAGTTAAAAAGGAAGCTCAACCTCCACCTAGGAGAGGACTCTTGTTGACTAGAGCCCTAGGAAAGAAAATATAACAAGGTCTCAAAAAGGGAAGTGGAGACATAGAAGACCTACAATGGATGATAAAGAAACTATCAAATGAAATCGTAGACATGAAAAGAAGTGATGGGGAAGGAAACCAAGGCCAAAGGCCTTATAAACCCTTTTTTAAGAGAAACCCACCTTTCAAAGCAATTGAACCTCCACCAACCAACTTAAACATCAACCTGGGTAATGTAGCATCTGACTCATTTTGTACATATCATCAAGATAAACATTCTGAAAGAGACTGTCCCCAATGGGTGCACACTATGAATTTAATGGCCAATCAATTCCTAGACAAGGTTTCCCTTACAGAACAATCGAGTGGCTTAGCAGTGAACATTGTCGATCAGGAGGAAGTTGAGCTGCCAGAAGAAACAACCATGTTGTTATGGGATCCTAACTTGTCGATGCCTTTTGATGATGTACGTGATGTTCAAGAACCACTCGTTGAGGTTTTTTCTATGCAAACGTGAAGTAAGGGCCAACCGATTTCAAATGACCTTACCATTGTCCAATATTCTAGGAGAAAACCAACAACCTATCACTCGAAAGCATATTTTGTCTCCCAAAGAAATCCTATAAACATCCATACACAGGAGTCACCCAAGATAGAATACAACATAGTGGAAGACTTAAAAAAGTTGAAGGCTAATGCGTCGGTCATGGAAATGTGTAGAATTCCCCAGCAAGAGGACTTTATGTTACAAGCCTTAAAGTCAATAGAAGCCCCTATAACAAACACTGACCTAGGGGAGGTCCCAGCTCCCACAGATCCAAAGAATAAACCAAATGTGAACGCTTTCTCTGTAGATAAAAAAGGAAAGCCTTGTGTCCCACCTTTCCTTTTAATGTTTGAATTCTTCAACAAAAACCTCCATAATTGTTTATTCGACTTAGGGACATCCTCCAATGTCATGCCACTATCTATCTACAAGAAATTAAATGCAGTTCTGCTCAAGAGTGATAAACATGTTATACAATTGGACAGAACTCAGGTCAAATTTATTGGGAAACTTAAAGATGTCATGATCAGAATGGCTACACACTTGAAATTTGTTCAAGTAATTGGCATCATTGTAGTAGATATACCAGAAACTTATGGACTGCTACTTAGTTGATATTGGTCCAAGAAATTGAATGGATATTTTAGCATGGACTCGGCTCACCTCTGGTTTCCATTAAAGGGACATGAAAACATGATTAGGCTCGATAGGGAGAGGTATCTCAAACATACTGTCATTGATTTAGAAGCCTTCAATGAACCCTCAGCTGCAGATTTCCCCATTCTAGGAAACTACTCCTGCGATTCTGATTTTAGTAATTTCACTCCTCTCACTCAAAATTCTGAAATGGCCTTTCAAGTGAATCCACTGGAAACGACAGAAGAAATCCTCTTATGTCAATAACCTCTGTTGGAAACAATAGATAAAGTATACGAAGATGAGGAAATAACTAGGCATGAAGAAGTTGATAATTTTCACTCACAAGTTTGGATATTGTACTTTTATGGGTCTAAATCACAAGAAGGATCAGGAGCAGGATGTATCCTCATTGACCCAAAGGGGAAGTGGAGTTTTCTATCCTGCAGACTAGAATTTGAATGCACCAACAACACTATTCAGTATGAAGCTCTAGTGCAAGGATTGAAGAAATCCATAGACTTAAACATTAAAGAACTGAAGGTATTTGGGGACTCTGAAATTATCGTCAGGCAAGTAAAGAATACCATACATTGCAACTCGCCCCACTTGAGGAATTACCAACAAGAGTTGCATAGGCTAATAGAACATTTTGAGGCCTTTAGTATTACTGTGGTTCCCAGGACAAAGAATACTCTTGCTGACTCCCTAGCTACTGCAGCCTCGAGGTTATCCCCTTTAGAAGACTATGAAGCCTCCAGGTTCACTGTGGAACTACTCTATAAACCAGCAATACCCAAAAATATTTCTAATTAGAAGTTTTTTGAAGGAGATGAGAAGATTGTATATTTTCTGATCAATCAAGAGAATTTTAAAGATCTGGCTATTGACAATGAAGTATTCCAAGATAAACTTGAAGAAACCAATCACTCTAATAACAAACCAAGGTTTCACCTGATACCGAAAGGAGTAGCAAATTTGGAGAACCTTTTCAACCTTAGGTAAATATTTAAAGGGTCAAAGAACACTAAGACAGTGTTACACATGAAATTTGCACACCTAGGTACCTCGCCCTAAGTGTCGTAAAGTGTCATATAAGTGTCTCATACACCTTGACACCATGGAATAACCTATGTCACAATCCCTAGTCAATGTGGAGGAGGGATATATTACATGAAGGCCAAAATACCAA